>JAJPUD010000448.1:320838-348287 GCA_023553655.1 Myrmecobius fasciatus | reverse complement strand
GAGAGAGAGAGAGAGAGAGAGAGAGAGAGAGAGAGAGAGAGAGAGAGAGAGAGAGAGAGAGAGAATGCTTCAATCTATATTCAGACAATATCAGCTCTTTTCTCTGGAGATGGATGGCATTTTCTCTCATGGATCCTTTGAATAACTGTATTGCTGAAGATAGCCAAATCATTCACAATTCTTTATCGCACAATATTTCTGTTACTGTGTACACCATCTTCTTGATTCTTCTCATTTCATTTTGGATCATTTTATGTATGTCCTTTCAGATTTTTCTAAAATAATTTTGCTTATTTCTTATAGCACAATAATATGTTATTACCATCATATACCACAGCTTCTTCAACCATTCATCAATTGATGAATTTCCCCTCGATTTCCAATCCTTAGCTACCATAAATAGAGCTGCTATATTTTTGTATGAATAGGTCCTTTCTCCCTTTTTTTTAATTTTGTTGGGATGCAAATATAATAGTTGTATTTGTGCCTCTCTAGGCAACAACACCTACATAGCAACACCTGCTTAACTGCAGGATTCAAGGTTAGCTTGACCTGGCTCTGAACCCCACTAAATGTCAGCCAGCAGACTGGCAAAGACTGAAAAGAATTAAGAACAAGTGTGTTGGGAGTGTATTGTTAATCAGGATGGCAAGGGAATGAAGCTGTTTCTATAAAGAATGCCTAGTTTCTACTAGTATACAAAACATTTCCCCTTCATGCACTGATTGGTTTATCTGCTTTATGTTTCTTTAGTAATTTTGCAGTTTTAGGACTTAAATATGGAGAGCATAGATACAATAAATTCATCTTGACCACATACATAGATCTTTTCTATCTTTTCTTGCTTTCATGTTCTTTGCAAGAGCCAATTCGACTGGTTTGTCATTAGCATTCACAGTATTATTGTATCAAAGGATATGCAGTTTTATAGCCCTTTGGTCATAGTTCTATTTTGCTCTCCAGGATAGTTGGATCAGTTCGCAACTCTACCAACAGTGAATTAGTGTCCCAGTTTTCTCACATTAAATATTCACTTTGCCCTAGAAAAGAACCTTCATTTCATTCATAACTATGAGATATACTTGGTTAAGATTATGGCATCAGGGGGAGATATGAGAAGGAATTCACTACCTCCTCCCATAGGCAAAGGAACTTACTATGATAGTTTTGATTGTCAAGGACTATAGTTCCTTATTTTCAAAAGAGATAACAAAAGCTCAGCCTAAAAGTACCACTCTAGTTACAGTTAGTACCTGACTATGAATACCCCCCCAAAAAAATGCACACACACAAACACACACACACACACACACACACATCCAAGTCACTGGTATACAGTGTGAGTTCTGGACTTACAAAAGAGTCTTCTCTTATGAAGACTGAAAATAGAGAGGCATGTTTTCTCATGTGCCATTGCAGAGCATTTTTACAAGTTACAAATGCCTAGAAGCAATTTACCGTAACAATTGCTCCTGCCAAAATGTGGAGGAATATTCCTGGTGTGTATAAGTAGGACTCACTTTTTTTCTCATAGAATATATCTTATACTATTCCACAACTGATAAATGGGCAAAGGCTATGAACAAGCAGTTTTCAGATGAAGAAATTAAAGTTAATTACAGACCTATGAAGAAGTCCTCAAGATTACTTTTATTAAATGGGCTTTTCCTTAAAATGATTAGTAGTATCTACTTAAAACCTTCAGCAAGCATCATATGTAATGGAGTCAAACTAGAACCATTCCCAATAAGATCAGGAGTGAAACAAGGCTGCCCACTGTCACCATTACTATTTAATATTGTATTAGAAATGTTAGCTTCAGCAATAAGAGAAGAAAAAGAGATAAAAGGAATCAGAGTAGGTAGTGAAGAAACCAAATTATCACTCTTTGCAGATGACATTATGGTATACTTAGAGAACCCTAGAGACTCAACTAAAAAACTACTAGAAACAATTCACAACTTTAGCAAAGTGGCAGGATACAAAATAAATCCGCATAAATCATCAGCATTTTTATATATTACCAATAAAGTTCAGCAGCAAGAGATACAAAAAGAAATTCCATTCAAAATAACTGTTGATAGTATAAAATATTTGGGAATTTATCTGCCAAGGGATAGTCAGGAACTATATGAACTAAATTACAAAACACTTTCCACACAAATCAAATCAGACCTAGTCAATTGGAAAAACTTAAAATGCTCATGGGTAGGACGAGCGAATATAATAAAAATGACAATACTACCCAAACTAATTTACTTATTTAGTGCCATACCAATCAAACTCCCAAGAAATTATCTTACAGATCTAGAAAAAATAGTAGCAAAGTTCATTTGGAAAAACAAAAGGTCAAGAATTTCAAGGGGATTAATGAAAAAAAAGGCTGACGATAGTGGACTTGCTGTACCAGATCTAAAACTATATTATAAAGCAGCGGTCATCAAAACCATTTGGTACTGGCTAAGAAATAGAGTAGTTGATCAGTGGAATAGGATAGAATCACAAGACAAACTAGGCAATAACTATAGCAATTTGGTTTTTGATAAACCCAAAGACCCCAGCTTTTGGGATAAGTATTCACTATTTGACAAAAACTGCTGGGAAAACTGGAAACTAGTGTGGAAGAAATTAGGGCTTGACCCACATCTAACACCACATACCAAGGTAAGATCTAAATGGGTTCATGATCTGGATATAAAGAGTGATACTATAAGTAAATTAGAGGAATGTAATATAGTTCACCTCTCAGACCTTTGGAGATGGAATAAATTTATGTCCAAAGAAGAACTGGAACTCTTAATTGAAAACCAGATAGATAACTTTGACTATATTAAGTTAAAAAGTTTTTGTACAAACAAAATCAATGCAGACAAGATTAGGAGGGAAGTAATAAATTGGGAAATCATCTTTACATTCAAGGGTTCTGATAAAGGTCTCATCTCAAAAATATATAGAGAACTGTCTCATATTTATAAAAATTCAAGCCATGCTCCAATCAATAAATGGTCAAAGGATATGAACAGACAATTTTCAGAGGATGAAATTAAAACTATTTATAGTCATATGAAAAGGTGCTCCAAATCACTGTTGATCAGAGAAATGCAAATCAAGACAACCCTGAGGTACCACTTCACACCTGTCAGATTGGCTAAAATGACAGGAAAAGTTAATGATGAATGTTGGAGGGGTTGTGGGAGGGCTGGGACACTGATGCATTGTTGGTGGAGCTGTGAACGGATACAGCCATTCTGGAGAACAATTTGGAGCTATGCTCAAAAAGTTATCAAACTGTGCATACCCTTTGACCCAGCAGCATTTCTATTGGGCTTATATCCCAAAGAAATCATAAAGAAAGGAAAAGGCCCCACATGTGCAAGAATGTTTGTGGCAGCCCTTTTTGTAGTGGCTAGAAACTGGAAATTGAATAGATGCCCTTCAATTGGAGAATGGCTGAATAAATTATGGTATATGAACATTATGGAATATTATTGTTCTGTAAGAAATGACCAGCAAGATGATTTCAGAGAGGCCTGGAGAGACTTACATGAACTGATGCTGAGTGAAATGAGCAGAACCAGGAGATCATTATACACGGCAACAACAGTACTATATGACAATTAATTCTGATGGACATGGCTCTCTTCAACAATGATATGTTTCAAACCACCTCCAATTGTTCACTGAAGAAAGCCATATACACCCAGAGAGAGGGATGTGAAATGTGGACCACAACATAACATTCTCATACTCCTTGATTGATGTTTGCTTACATTGTGTTTCCTTTATCTGATATATCGTTTGTGTAGATAAGATTTTTCTTGCACAACAATGATAAGTTTGGAAATATGTATCCATATATTCGATTTGCCAATATTTTAACATAATTAACATGTAGTGGATATCCTGCCATCTAGGGAAGGGGTGGGGAAGTTGGGGGGAAAAATTTGTAACGGAAAGCTATGTAAGGGTTATTGTTGAAGAATTACCCACACATATGTTATGCAAATAAAATAAAATTTAAAAAAAAAAGATTACTTTTATTAGAGAAATGCAAATTAAAAACAACTCTGAGGTATCTATTAACTTACACCTATCAGACTGCTAATATTAAAAAAAAGGAAAATGATAAATGTTGGGGGGGATGGAAAAAATTGGGACACTAATACATTGTTGGTAGAGTTATGAACTAATCCAACCATTCTGGAGAGCATTTGGAACTATGCCGAAAGAACAACCAAATTGTGAATACTCTTTTATCCAGCAATAACACTACTAGATCCATATACCAAAGAGATCATTTTAAAAAGGGGCAAAGGACCTACATTTGTAAAAATATTTATAGCGGCCTTTTTATGGTGGCAAAATGTATGAAATTGAGGAGATACCTATAAATTAGAGAATGGCTGAACAAACTGTGGTATATGAATATCATGGAATAACAATAAGAAATGACTCACAGGTAGATTTCAGAAAAACCTGGAAACATTTGCACAAACTGATGCAAAGTGAAATGAGCAGAATTAGGAAAACACTGTACACAGAATCAGTACCATTGTGTGATGACCAACTATGAATGACCTAGCTGATCTCAGCAACACAATGATCCAAGACTAGCACAAATGACTCATGAAGGAAAATGCTCTCCACATTCAGATAAGGAATGATGAACTTTGAATGAAAATCGAAGCATGTTGCTTTTTTTTTTACTTCTTTTATTCTTTTTGTTTTTTTTCCTTTTGATCTGTTTCATATTTCACAGCTGTGACTAATATGGAAATTTGTTTTACATGATAGTATATTATAACTAAATCAAATTACCTACCATATTGGAAAGAGAGAAGGTGGGGATGGAAGGAGAAAAATCTGGAATGCAGAATTTTGTAAAAATCAATGTTAAAAACTGTTTTGATATGTAATGGAGAAAAAGAAAATATTATTTAAAAAGAAAATACTTTATAAGTAGTTATAAAGTATAGTTGAAGTGGAATTATTTGTATCATATTTAAGATACCTCATAGATTAAATAGATTTTTGTGGGCTAATCTGAAGACCTATCATCTATGATATTTATATTATTTCTATGCAAAAATCTGTTCTTAGTTAAAAGAACAAATTACAAATAAAATTTTGGAGCATAACTCATAACTTAATTTGGAGATTTGAGATGTTAATAATTTTATATATACATAAAAACATTTAAATATACTTACATACATATTTATACATTTGTATTTATATGCATATATGCTGTTTATATACATACACACACACACACACACACACACACACACACATACACACAAAACTTCCACTCTCCCTTTTAATTTGATTGCTTGGTTTGTTCCAATGAATAACTAACTGATTTTACTTCTCCTTCCTTCACTTCTCTTTCCTTACATATACCCTCATCCCCATACCCTACATAGTCAAGTTGTAAATTTTTTCTTGTTCCTGACTGCTCCCACCACAAAAAAAGGTGTCAATCACTTTAGTCCAAAGAAGTCAGGGCCTAGGGATGAATCCTGACTGAATCTAGCTTCTGCATATGTAGAATCTTTCCCCTCAAAGTTTCTATGGCCTTTGAATAATTGAAGAGCTATTAGAGGTCAAGAGAGATTCCACAAAACTGAAAAATATGATAGATTTTTATCATTAGGTTGAGCACATAAAATAAATACCACAGTTGTAGGAGATGTTATTTATAAATTGTTGGAATATTATGTTTCCTTTAATTGATTCCCATAAATATGTGTCTATGTATTTATTTTTTTATCAATTTAGTTTGCTATATTGGTTGATGTGTCCAACCATTAATCCCTAAAAACCAGCTTTTCCGAAAGAAAAATATTCAAGCTTTAAACTCTTATTTTCTGTTTAAATATCCTTGAAAAGCATTATGCCCTGTAGATATTTAGTAATGTAACTTCACCACTTTGAAATAATCTTATTAGAATATGTACTTACCTTTAGGATTTATTTTAATTATAAATATTTCATGCATAAAATATTCAAAAGTATTTCAAAATATTTACCATCCACTGCCTCGACCTGCTATTCAATTCACAAGGCAAGCGTAATTGCAGCATATTTCTCTCCCTTTCTTTAGGCCTCAGATTTCAACATGACATTATTTGAAATGAATTTTCTGGAAAGAAGACCTCTGACAGGTTGCCCTGACTTAAGTTCCAGTTGAAAGGGCAGTACTAATCAGTGTGCTGGAAAACACCTAAGCACTAGAGCCCACATTAAATCCATGCTTTATCCCCTAAGGTTCTAATTATGAAAATAAATTCAAATCTTTCATTGATAATATTAATATTCACAATGCTTTCCCAGATGAAACACTAAAGCAACGATGCTGATTAGCACAGACCTAGGAGAAAAACATAAATACGTTAGAATACAGCTCACATAGAGATGGAAGGAATGGGAAAAGAAAAGCTGGCAAAACCAGGGTTAGAAACCCAGCTTTGCCACTGACTATGGGTGAACTTAGACAAGTCATTACTCTCTGGTCTACAGTTTTCTCATTAGGAAAGCAGAAAAAGACCTTTAGAATTCCCTTAGATCTCTAAATCCTACAATCCTGGACTAGTCATAAGAAGAGATGTATTGGCTTCATCTGCAACATGAAAAATAAATGATGAGAAGATAGATGAACCTCAAGGCTATTGTACATTTCCAATATGGGAATAACATGAAGAAAAATAACTTTTTTGTGCATGATATTCATCAGATGAACATAGGGAAGACCAAAAGCTCTGGAGATCACAAATAACACTAAATAGCAGAATTTATAATATCATGCACAATGGCTACTCTGAATACTCTAATGCAGGACCTATTAAACTTTTTTCACTTATGACCCCTTTTCACCCAAGAAATTTTTAGGTAACCCCAGTCATAGATATATAAAATAAGTATATAAAACAAACATTTACTGATGGTTAATCATAATTTCACAGCTCCTACATTCAGTTACAAGATCCTATATGGAGTCATGAACCACAGTTTAAGAAGCTGTGCATCTCATATATCCGGGATCTATAACTTTATGGGTATAGATCCCTCCACAGATATGGATCTTGGCCCCACTACAATTTAGTAGATGGATTTTGAGAGATACTCTGGCTAAAAAAAAATCACTCTAGAACCAACCAGGTGATGAGCTTCCTCCAATTCAAATTGGTTCATAGACAACAAATACATAAGCTATCACTAGAAGTCTTTCAAACTTGGTGGTATAGGTTGGTGTTTAACCACTAATACCAGTTCTTTATCTTTACCTCGTCATCAAGTATCCCTTCTGCTAGAAAAAAGTCACTTCCCCAGTGAAAGATCTCTACCTTCACATGAGGAGAAGAAGGGAAGGAGGGACATGATCACCAGGCAACAACTGATCAGAAACCCTAAGAAAAGAGAGGGAATAACTGCCCCCCACATGCTATAAACAACCTAGTCACTTAGCTCCCTAGGAATTACATGCCAGGTAGTAAAAATAGAAGGTGTATACTCTAACAACATCCCATCCCCTAACAGAGAAGTACAAGAAAGGACCTTCAAGTCTAATACACTGTTTTTCTGCCTGCCTAAAATCCAAATTGAATCCTCATTGTCAGGTTATAGAAGAGGGTGAAAAAAAAGAATCTCAAAGGAAAATGATCAGGCTAAAAAGTAGGATAAATGCTCTTTGAAGGCAAGGATGAATTCCTTTTTGTTTCTGTAATCCCAGACCTAGAAGAGTGCCTTGAACACAGTAGATACTAAATAAATGCTTGTTGAATCACATTGAAGTGTCACACTCCAGAATAGAAGCATAATTCCAATAATAATAACTAATATTTACATTTTTGTTCAGCTTTTTTGGTCATATCCCACTGTGACCCAATTTGGCATTTTCTTAGCAAAGATCCTGGAGTGGTTTGCCATTTCCTTCTCCTGTTCATTTTACAGATGAGGAAATTGAGGCACATAGGGGGAAGTGATTTGTCAGTTAGTCTGAGGCCAGTTTTGAACTCACAAAAAGTAGTCTTCCTGACCTAGCACTCTACTCACTGCACCACCTAGCAGCTTTAACACCTATAGAAGCACTTACTTTGTCCCAGACTCTGTGCTAAGTACTATACAATTATTATTTCATTTGATCCACACAACAATCCTGGGAAGCAGATAGTATCAATAGTCCATTTTACAATTTTACAATTGGAAACTGAGGCAAGAAGAAGTTAAACAACTTACCCAGGGTCACTCAGATATAGTATTAGGTGTCTGAAGTAGGATTTAAACTCAAGTCCTCCTAACACTTTTTAACTGTGTGACCCTAGTTAAGTCACTTAACCCCAATTGCCTCAAAAAAAAAAAAAAAAAGACTGTCTGTGCCAGTCCCTTTATGTGAGTATCACAAATTACGAGGTCATTATAATCTGGTCCTTCCTGATGGAGAGATGGGGTACAAAACAAAGAACAGCTGGACAGCTTCTCAAACTCTTCAACCAGGGAGAATATAAATGAGAGAGAAGAGATGAGACTCAGTCCTAGATCAGATCATTCTGAAAGAAAGAATTCAGAAAGAAATGGAGAACCATGGTAAACTCCAGCTAATAAGAAAACTGGATTCAAATCTTCTGTCTTTTATAGACTGTCTTAATTAACTTACAGAATATATTAATAATAATTATAATATATTAATGGATGCATATTTGAGAAAAAGAAAAAGCAAACAAAGCTCTGGTTAAACTGTATAAGGAATAACGTAATTAGTTATTGATACTGACTCATTTTAAGTACTAGAAAACTAACAGAGAAAAGAGAACTTGAAAATTTTGTGATTTAGTAGAGCAAAATCCTTGGTCAGACATGCATTGGCTTAGATGGCCAGAGGTTATCTTTCTGACACTAAGATTATGTGAATATGGAAAATAATACTAATTATAGTCATTTATGTAAACTGCATGCCATTAATGCCTAATTGCCATGAAACATAATAAATATATTATTCTAAATATATGTCAAGTTATCTTGCTTATAGCAAGTTTGTTATCAATACCAACTTTTATTTTTTATGTTTAGTTGTATTTTATTAAAAAGAAAAGAAAAAAAAATCTCAGTGCCTGACATAAGGAAAGAAATTCTGTTCATTTGTATCTTATTGCTCTTCTTACATGGCTTTGAGCTCAAGATTTGAAAGAATAATACAGAACTACTCCTTCAACCAATTCAGCCTTTAGGATATTTTCAACAAATTCTCATTTCTAGCACCAGGGGACCAAGATGCCTTCCCACAGATCCATTAAACTCCCAAACTTCTAATATAAAAAAAGGAAATCAGGGTAAGGGGGGAAAAATCATTTTGGTTTTGTTCCATAAGAATAAAATATTGGTAACTGCTAAGATAGATTTTTCTGATCTTGGTCTGGTTTTTTAGAAACTAAGAAAACTAAGCAAAATTGTAGAGCATAATATGTACAATTTTTTCCAATTCTTTCACTTCACATCTAAGAAATCTTGTTTCATATCAATTCTCAAGCATTTATTAAGTGCCAATTACATGCTAGGCACTGTGCTAGATTCTGAGAATACAAAGACAAAAATGAAAATATTTCAGAATTCAAGAAGTTTACAATGTTACCTATTCTCAGCAATACAAAGATGCAAAACAATTCCAAAGGATCTATGGCAAAAAATTCTATCCTTCTCTGGAGAACCAATGGAATCTGAATGCAGATTCAAGCATACTATCTTTTTATTTTTTAACTTTTTTTATTTTTCTTGGATTTTTTTATGTTTTATTTCATAACATGAATAAAAAATATGTTTTAAACTTTATGTGTAACCTTTATCAAATCTCTTGCTTTTTCTCAGTAAGTTGTCAGGGGAGATAGGGTGGAAAAGAATTTGGAATTCAAAATTGTAAAAATCATATTTTGTTTTAATATGAGTATGGGTTTATATTCTAAATATTTACATATATGTGTATATTATTCATGTGTCATAATAATATCATACTATCTTTTGTATAATATATTATATGTGTTATATAACATATTTTGTTTTCATATATTACATATAAATAGTATATATGTAAATATACTATTTATATTTTATTATCATATATTATATTTTAAATATCAGTTTCTATTTTGTCCTGGGGGCAATAGGAAGGCAGTGAGGTTTATCAAGTAATGAAGTGACAGAGTCAGGCATATATTTAAGGAAAATCATTGTCACAACTAGGTGGAATTAAGATTGAAGAGGAAAAGCCTTGAGGCAAAGAGAACAATGAGACCTTTGCAAAAGACAAGATGTGAGGTAAATCACGCTTTGTAAGTGGTGAGAAGAGATTGCATCTAAGTGATGTGGTAGAGGTAGAAACATCCCTTTCTTTCCCTAAGCTCATTATTGTGTTTTCCTTCTATACTATTTATTTTAACACTTAATCAGGTACCAAATTCAAGTCTTCTGTGGAACAAGATCACCTTCCACTCAAAATTATGTTTTCAGGGGTAGCAAGGTGGTGCAGTGGATAGAGCATCAGCCCTGAAGTCAGGAGGACCTGAGTTCAAATCTAGTCTCAGACACTTAACATTCCCTAGCTGTGTGACCCTGGGCAAGTCACTTAACCCCAATTGCCTCAGCAAAAAGCAAAAAAAAAAAAATTATGTTTCCATAATGTCTTATGTATGTATTCCTATCTCTCCAACCAGATAATAGTGCCAGGTCTTTCAGGAAGAGAACACAATAAAGTGAATTTTCATTTTTCATGCTATGTGCCTCTACTATATTTCATAGACATTATTTACTGAAAAAGTATGATTACACACCTTAATTTCTAAATTATAAGTAGTATTCATAGTTTATTAAATACATATCACCACCAGGTAGAATTGATGATTGCTCAACTAACCTTTAGCCCTGCAGATTAGGATCTCTGGGATTCCCATTTTTATGTTGATAAATTGCATGGACTCTATGAGTGGAAATACTGAGTTAGTGCAAACTCTCTACAATTACTAGTAAATAAATATTCTCTCCTTTGTCTCCGCCTCTTTCTACAAAGTGATACCAACTCACGATAAGGAATGTCTGAATTGATCCAATTAGAATTCTGCTCTGTAGACCTACCCACTAGTGAACTCTACCTCCTATCTACATTTCAGCCTTATAACTTTGGGTCAATGGAACCACGATTCCCTAAAAGTAATCAAATATACCTAGATACCATATGAAAGATTGTTGTCATGAAATTAATCAGTGCATAAATAGCACATGCTAATAAGAGAAAAATGCATATTAATCATCTACCAAGAAGCTATAAGCTCTCAGTTCTTCAGAAGACTCCCAAAGTTGAGCAATTGCTTGAAACCTAAGAGTTTTAGGAAAGATACAGTTTGAGTTTTAATTCACAGTTGCACCCTTTCTCTCTCGAAAAGCAGATAAAATAGTATTCACTTAACCTCAGCATGTGCTTCCCATAAAATTAGTTTTTAGATGAAAAAACACAAACTCTGAATGATATCTGAACCTGAGACTTATGATCCTTGTTGTCTCAGGAAAAGTTGGAAGTCCCTATGGCTAGTGTTGCTCTCAATTCTGGCTGTCTTGTTATTTTAAGGAAATTCTATATATTTATAACTCGTTAATTATAGAGCAAGATTAATAATGAACTCAGTAGCTGGCCCTAAACAAAGAGATGCTTGCTATTATAATTGCCCTTTCTTTACTTCTCTGATGTTGATCATGACCCCTTTCTGCCCCATAACTGTCTCATTATTCTTCAACCAAATCCCAACTGTGAGGTAAGGGAGAAATAGTACGCCTAATGGCAACAATTCTGTTTATATTTCTATAATTCTGACATTACTTGTCATGTGGAAGAGGAAAGAGACCTTGATTCTGAAAAAGTCATGATAATGTATGATGTAAGTGCCTTGGAGAGACCAGAGCAGCATAGATATTCTAGTTCCAGTCTGTTAACCACATGTGAAGGAGAAGCCTTTTTGATTGGTACAATTCTATAACCAGGACTAAGGTTGTCTTCAAAAGGTCTTAATTTACCTTTCCCTTTATCTCTTAGTACAGTGGTTCTCAAAGTAAGGTCTGAGAATCTCTGGAGGTTCCCAAGACCCCTTCAAGACATTTATGGGATCAAAGCTATTTTCATAATAATATTAAGGCATTATTGACCTATTAAAATACTCCTCCTTTCCCAACTACATATCTCTGTGAGGCTGGATTTTCTTAATTTAGCCAAAATAATCTCAATAGAAAGAATGCAGATATGAGAAACCAGCTATTCACCTATTTAAAGAGATTTGCTAAAATATGTTAAATTTTATCATTCTCGTCACCAATTTTTCTTATTTTGAAAAATAGTTATGTTTAATGAAAAAATAATGTATGTTTTATGCAACATGAAATGGGTTTGCTTCATTTATTTGTAAATAAATAAATATTTTTTATAATTTATCAGTTTAAATTTCTAATATGGCAAATATCAATAGATATAACCAATATAAACAAAAGCTCTTTGGGGTCATCAATAATTTTTAAGAATATAAGAGTTCAGAGACCCAAATGTTTGAGAGCCACTATCTTAAAATGCTCTCTCTTATTTATTTATTTTTTGCTGAGACAGTTGGGGTTAAGTGACTTGCCCAGGGATCACACAGTTAGGAAGTGTAAAGTGTCTAAAATCTGATTTGAACTCAGATCCTCCTGATTTCAGGACTGATGCTCTATCCACTGCACCACCTACCTGCCCCCAAAATGTTCTTTCTTGATTTGATTCCTTCACTGATACTGTCTGGTGAAAGGCAATGCTATACAAGGAGAGAAGCCTTGAGCTTTTTTGTCTCCAAGGCAAAGAAGCCCCAAGAAAGCAGGTTTGGTTTCTTTACCTGTTTCACATTTGTTCTTCCATTTTTGATGAAAGAAATTAATTTAAAGGCTATGGCTTCATGAGTTTCAAGAGTAGTTTTGAGAGTTTTCTAGATTCTAAGTCCATGCTGAGTTTTGTAGCCTGTCCAGCATCAATTCAGGAGTGAATTTCAAGATAGCCCACCACTACCTGAGACAAGGATTCATCTAGCAGCAATGCCCAATGGATATGAACTTTGGTGCAACCAGTAGTACCTAGAAAACAAGTGTGAGTCCACTCTCCCCAAAGAGCAATCTGGAATAAGAAGAATATACATCTGAGGTGCTGAGTAGGAGAAATATTTATACTTTAATTCTTATTTTATTTCAAAGTAAATATACTTTTGTAAAAGTTAATTGATATTAAGTGGTCAAATAGAACTGAAACATTAATCTAATCTCCCCTTCAGGGCCTAAGAGTCATACAGGCTCAAGAAAATGGAGAGAGAAGAGATATTTAAAGACATTTGAGAAGAGACACTTCCAAACCCATAACATACCCTAGAACTCTAAAAGGGTGCTTAGAATTCAACAAAAACATACTCATTCTATTTCTAAAATAAAGCATTTTGGAAGATATGGTTCAATAAGGAGTGGAGTATAGTGAATAGAATGTTGAATTTATACCAGTTGTACCTTGGTTCAAATTCCAGATCTGCTGCTTACTACCTAAGTAACCTTGAACAACATACTTAGTGTTTCAGAGTTTCAAAGTCCTCCATTTAAAATAAAGGAGGAGGGCTGGGCTAGGTTGCCTTTAAATTCCTTCCCAATCAATTACAATCCTATAAAGACATCTTCAGTTATGAATATATCTTTTTGTTTCTTGGGGAATCCTCCTTAGTGCTAAACACATATAAAACATTCAATAAGTACTTATTGGAAAAATAAGCAAATGAATAAATGAATCATATAGGGAGAAAAAGACCACCAGGCAAATTATTTCTATACTACTACATTAACCCACCTGTACTATTTATATTGCATAGATTTCTTTTTAAGTGTTTTATAATTAAAGGAAAACAATTAAGTGCAAATGAAGGCCTAAAGATCAACATAAAAAGTGAATCAAAGAAAACAAATCAGCCATTAACCAGAAGCTTCCATTAAAAATTATGGGTTTTCTTGATCTTCAAGAAATAGCTGCTTTCAACTTGTGAATACTGCAGAGATGCTGGGATGGTGAAATGGACCATGATGCATTTCTGCGTCTAGTGTAGGCCACATTGTTATTCTGCAGACTAAATGAGTTTAAAAGATCCATCCATATCTACATAATTCTCCTGGTTGTCATTAGCATCCATTTTAATTATATAAAGTAATTGATTTCATTTATTTATGCAGACACTATCACCTTGAAGGACACTGTCAGGCTATAGATTTGGGAACATATAAATGTGGTTAGGTTTCCACATTCAGCAATTTAAGTCAGCCAGATTTGCATTTGCACCAACATTATTACAGTACTTATGGCAGGCAGCACAGAGAAGAACATAAATCACCCAGACAATCTTGAGGAAATGGAATACAACCTCAAATGCAACAGAAAGACCAACAGCTAGACCTCTTCTGCTTACCTTGGCTTGCACTCTAGGTAACTTCCAACTGAGAAAAAGAGGGCAGCTGTCTATCCCCATAACAGTCTGCAAAACCCAAAACACTGGAAAATAATTTGGCTCCAGTGGGGATTTATTCTCTCAGAGACATTTACCAAGAATCTATTTGGGTAAAGCACTGTATTAGATACTGAGAAGGACATAAAAGGTAGTTAAATCTGATCCCTGCTTTCAAGAAGCTTGAAGACTAGCATAAAAGGTGAGATGCAAATATATAACAAGGTTATATGTGACAATAAATACAGGGTTAAATGTGACAAGTGCATGAGTGATTCAAAAAACGGTGAGCATTAAGGAAAGGAAGAGAGAATTTCTTTCTTTTTTTTAATTTTTTAAATTTTTTTATTAAAGCTTTTTATTTACATAACATGAGTGATTTTTCTACATTGACCTTTGCAAAACTTTTTTTTGTTCCAAGCTTTTCTCCTCTTTCCCCCCACCTCCACCTCTAGATGACAGGTAATCTTATACATAGTAAATATGTTAAATTATATGACAAATCAAATATATGTATATATATATATACAGTTATCTTACTGCAAAAGAAAAATCAGATCTAGAAAGAGAAAAAAAAAACAACCTAAGAAGGAAAACAAAATGTGAGGAAATATTCACAGAAAGTGTTAAAATGTTGTGTTGTGGTCCACACTCAGTTCCCTCAGGCCTTGCTCTGGATGTATATGACTATCTTCATCGCTGAATAATAGGAACTGGTTTGAATCACATCATTGTTGAAGAGAACCATGTCCATCAGAATTGATCATCATATAGTCTTGTTGCTGTGTATAATGTTCTCCTGGTTCTGCTGATTTCACTCAGCATCAGTTCATGCAAGTCTCTCCAGGCCTCTCTAAAATCATCCTGCTGGTCGTTTCTTAGGAGAGAGAATTTCTAATGCAAAGTAAGGGTCAGTTCAGTTGTTTTCAATTGTGTCTGATTCTTCATGACCCCATTTGTGGCAAGGATACTGGAGTGGTTTGTCATTCAACCTCAGTTTATTTTACAAATGCGGAAACTGAGGCAAGCGGAGTTCAGTGAGTTACCCAGGGTCACACAGTTAATACATATCTAAGGTCAGATTTGAACTCAAGGAAATGAGTCTTTCTATCTCCAGGTCTGGCACTCTATCCACTATGTCACCTGAGACATAAAAATTTGCAAAGATTTCACAGAAGAGAACTTCATTTGAAGGGATAAAGAATGGATAGAAAGAGAGATTAACAGCAAAGGAAATACTAAGCATAAAGAATGGTAGAAGGAACAACAAAGGAAAAATATTAAAGCTTAGATATGCTTTTTCTGCAGAGAAATCAATTTTAAACAGTTGTTTAGGGTCCCCCTACAAGCATTTAAGCAAAATTCTTTAGTAGAAATAAGCAATCTACCTCTATGGTCCCCAATTACCATAAAAGATATCAATTGCTTATTTATTATATCATTTTCCTCAGTCAATCAAAGCATTTACTTAGCATTTACTGTGTGTTAGACAAAGTACCAATGAGAAATATATTGATGGAGTTCAAAATTTTTTATGATTCCCTAACCTGTGGGCTTCCATTCTCTCTAAACTGATCCTGCTAATTAGGCTGAAACTTTTTCAGAGAGACATTTTTAGATTGGATGAAAATAATATTATCTGCCCCATATTTGCAAGAGATAACATATAAATGTAAATAGATTGCTAGTCTTAGACACAAAAAAACTTAGTTCAAAAATATGCTTCTGATATTTCATAACCCTAAGCAGTTCATTTAACCTGTTTATGACTTAACTAGCTCAGTAGGAGTTGTCATCTAATAAATCACAAAGGAATTAATCTCTCACACATCCCTTTCTCTCCACATACAAATCCACTACCCAAGTTCAAGCCAAGATAGACAAAAGTCTGTCTTCACTGGATTAGCATTTCATAAATGGTTAGACAGTAAAGGTGATAAATATAGCACATTCCCTTTCATACCTGTGAAATGCATATTTTTAAAATTTAATTTAATATTTTTAATCAACAAAAAATCTACTTCTCTATTTCCCACTTCTATCCCAATAAAGAAAAAAGCAAAACACAGCCCCTTTTACAAACATATATAATCAAACAAAACAAAGTAACTATATGCAAAATATTATGTCTCAATCTATGCTTAGAGTCCATCACTGCTCTAATGGGGGGCAGGTAACATTTTTTGAGTTTATTAGAACTGTGGTTGATCATTTCACTGATCAAAGTTTACAAGTTTTTCAAAATTATGTGTTTTTACAGTATTGTTGTTATTGTATAATTTGTTCTGGTTCTTTATACTTCACTTTTCATTAGTTAATACAAGTCTTCCCAGGTTCCTCTGAAACCATTCCCTGTATTATTTATCAATCAAAACAATATCCCATCATAATTATATACCATTTACATATCGTCATTTATTTATATACCATTTTCACAACAAAAAGAGAGCTGTTATAAATATTTTCTCACAAACAGCCTTGGAGTTTGTTTTGCATGAGAATGAACCTCTCTTAGTTTAGCATCCCTTTCATTCTCCCTCTCCTCTCTCCCCTTTTTGTTCCATTTCCTTGCTGAGCCAGAAATATTTCTATACCAAAAAATACACGTGTCTCCTTTTACCAGTTCAGATGAGAGTCGTGTCACTTGCTCCCTCTCCTTGTTGTGTAGACTTCTACTTGTGTACCTTGATTCTTTGAGATAATTTTACTATGTCTTCTCTCCCTTTTCTTCACCTAGAGTATTCCTATTCCCTTCCATTTCCATTCTTCTTTTATGAACATCAAAACCTTATAGAATCACTCCCAGACTCCCTATCTAATTAGACTTCCTCTAGGACTCACCTCTGAGGATGATCAGGTTCAGAAGGGGCATGTGAATCATCTCCCCAAATTACAATGTAAATAGTTTGTCTTAGTCCTTTAAAATGTTTCATGCATGTTTACTTTTTTTATGTTTTGCTTGACTCCTATGTTTGTACTTCACAGTTCCCGTGCATCTCTGGTCTTTTCATCAAGAATGCTTAGAAGTCCTCTTTTCTTCCATTTTTCCTCTGTAGGAATAGGAAGAGGGATTCATACTAAATTTGTAAGCTTCTGTTCTGAAGATATTAAAAGAAGAAAAAATTTCATAAAACAACTGATGGGGTTATAGAGCTTATATATTAGATTATGAAAAAGACAAAGATAAATTCTAACTCAATAAAGAAATTCTGCAATTTAAAAAAAGGCAAGAAGCAAAATTAATACAAAATGCAAATTTGGAGCTATGCTCAAAAAGTTGTCAAACTGTGCATACCCTTTGACCCAGCAGTGTTTCTACTGGGCCTATATCCCAAAGAGATCTTAGAGGAGGGAAAGGGCCCCACATGTGCAAGAATGTTTGTGGCAGCCCTTTTTGTAGTGGCTAGAAACTGGAAACTGAAGGGATGCCCATCAATTGGAGAGTGGCTGAATAAATTATGGTATATGAATGTTATGGAATATTATTGCTCTGTAAGAAACGACCAGCAGGACGATTTCAGAGAGGCCTGGAGAGACTTGCATGAACTGATGCTGAGTGAAACGAGCAGAATCAGGAGATCATCATACACAGCAACAACAGTATTACATGATGATCAATTCTGATGGACATGGCTCTCTGCCACAAAGAATTGTCTCAAACCAGTTCCAATTGTTCACTGAAGAAAACCATATACACCCAGAGAGAGGGAAATGAAATATGGACCACAACGTAACATTTTCATGATCTCTATTGACATTTGCTTGCATTGTGTTGCCTTTCTCTGATTCTTTTTTTTTTTCTCGTAGATAGGATTTTTCTTGCATAACTTCTCAAACATTTCAACATTATTAACATGTAGTGGACTTCCTGCCATCTAGGGGAGGGGAGGGGACTGGGGGTAAAATTTGTAATGGAAAGCTTTGTAAAGATCAATGTTGGGGAACTACCCATACATATGTTATACAAATAAAAAGCTTTAATTAAAAAAAATACAAAATGCAAACTGAATTAGTACCAGATTGTGATAGATGAAATACCAAAAGATAAAGCAAATTAGATTAAAAGAAGATTCCAGTGCAATTTTTAAAAGAATAGGGAAGAAATAAAAGAACAACTTGCATAAATGCAAGCAATATTTTAAAAAGTTTAAATCAGTGGAAGTAGCATAAAAGTAGTGAAGTAAAGATCCACAAAAAATGAGGAAAAAATTGAAGAATAGGCCCAAAATATCACTGAGGGAAAAAAAAAAACATTGACAGTGAAGGATAAAAGTAATATAGTTGGAACATACATATTGAAATTCAAATATATGAGTAATTGGGGTTCAGGAGACATAGAAAAAGGAAAAAAGGACTTCATATTAAAAGAAATAATTGGATAATTTCACAAAATAAACAAGAATATGATTAAGGTTATCCAACTTCAAAATGTTAAAGATAAAAAAAAAAAATTCTCAAAGCTTCAAGAAAAAAGATAAGAAAGCATGTCATTGAGTTCCAAAAAGAATGTTTTAAGATTTTTCACTACTGATATCAAAGTTGATTAAAAGTATATTTATTTTTTATCTAAAGATTATATATCCCCCACACTTAAACATTTTATTTAAAGGCGGAAGAACAACATTTAAAAACCAAGAAGGCATCAAATCATTTATTGACAAAAGTACGCAATTAAAAGATTCCAAAAATCATGGGGAAAAAAAATGTTAATTCCCAAAGTCAGTTATCTATGATTAAGAATATAAAGAAAAATAGATTATCTTTTGCAAAATAAATAAAGTTAGAACATTAGATTAAGATGTATTATAATTAAAGGAAAAATAGAAAGATATGTTTAAGCAATAAATTTTAAAAGATTTAAAAATCTGTATGAAATAATAAAAAGATAAAGGGGAAAAGGAGAATAAATAAAAAGGGAACCAAACTACAGTGTGAAAGAAAAAATGGTTTATTAGTTTATACTAGAAAAAAAATTATAGGAAAATAAGATTGATTTCAATTCCTTTAGTAATATTAAGAACAAAAAATTAATAAAATACAAGAAGAAATATAATATCTAAAATTAAATTAGTGATCTAAGTTCTGTGAAAAATGTAGAAATTAAACAATGGGTTAAGAAAAATCTACCAATGTATTGTATACTGGAAACATATAAAGTAAAAGGATATATATACATATATATATATACACACACATTGAAATTAGTAAATTGTCCTAAAATATATCATGAATTAGTTAATATGACAGAAAAGGAAAATTATAAATGTTGGAGAAGATGTGAGAAAATTGGAACACTAATGTATTGTGGTGGAGTTATGAACTGATCCAACCATCCTGAAAAGCAATTTGGAACTATGTCCACAGAGTCATAAAACTGTGCATACCCTTTGATCTAGAAATACTACTACTAGTTCTGTATTCCAAAGAGATTATTAAAAAGGGGAAAGGACCCACATGTACAAAAATATTTATAGCATTTGGGGTGGGAAAGAATTGAAAATTGATGGGATGCCTATCAATTGGAAAATGGCTAAACAAGTCGTGGTATAAAAATGTAATAGAGGGAGCAGCTAAGTGGCACAGAGGATAGAGCACCAGCCCTGAAGTCAGAAGGACCTGAGTTAAAATCCGGCCTCAGACACTTAATACTTCCTAGCTGTGTGACCCTGGGCAAGTCACTTAACCCCAATTGCCTCAGTTAAAAAAAAAAGTAATAGAATACTATTGTTCTACAAAAAATAATGAGCTAGTGGACTTCATAAAAATCTGGAGAAATTTACATGAACTGATCCTAAGTGAAGTAAGCAGTACCTGGAGAACACTGTACACAACATCAACATTGTGCAGTGATCAACTAGGACAGACTTAGCTCTTCTCAGCAATGCAATGATCTAAGACAATTCCAGTAGACTTGGAATAGAAAATTCCATCCGCATCCAGAGAGAGAACTATGAAAACTGAATGTGAATTGAAGCATAGTATTTTTACTTATTGTTTGTTTGTTTAACAATCATCTTTCTTTTTCTATTCTACTATGTTATAGAAATGCTTGTTTTAAGTTCAGAATAACATTTTTAGTAATAGCTTTTTATTTTCAAAATAGTTTTCAACATTCACCCTTGCAAAACCTTGTGTTCCAACTTTTTTTCCCTCCCTTCCCACCTCCACATTCCCCTAGACAGCAAGTAATACAACATAAGTTAAGGGAAAAAATGAGAAAGGGGAAAAAAGCAAGCAAACAGCAACAAAAAGATGAAAATACTATGTTGTGATCCATATTGTCTCCATAGTCCTCTCACTGGATACAGATGATCTATCACAAGTCTCTTAGAATTGGCCTGAATCACCTCATTGTTGAAAAGAGTAAAGTCAGTCACAGATGATCATCACATAATCTTGCTGTGCTGTGTACAATGTTCTCTTGATTCTACTCACTTCACTTAGCCTAAGTCTTTTCAGGCCGCTCTGAAATCATCCTGCTGATTATTTCCTATAGAACAATAATATTCCATAACATTCATATACCATTTCTTATTCAATCAATCCCCAACTGATGGGCATGTACTCAGTTTCTAATTCTCTACCACTACAATAAGGACTGCTACAAACATTTTTGCACATGTGAGCCCCTTTCCCTCTTTTATGATCTCTTTGGGATACAGACCCAGTAGAGACACTGCTGGATCAAAGGGTATGCACAGTTTGGTAGCCTTTTGGGCATAGTTCAAAATCGCTCTCCAGAATGGTTGGATTTGTGCCAACTCTAGCATCCCAGTTTTCCCACATCCCTTCCAAGATTTATCATTTTCTTACTTTGCATTTCTCTAATCAATAGTGATTTAGAGCATTTTTTCATATGACTATAAATGGATTTAATTTTTTAATCTGAAATTATCTGTTCATATTCTTTGGCCATTTATCAGCTGGAGAATGGCTTGTATTCTTATGAATTTGAATCAATTCTCTACATATTTTAGAAATGAAACCTTTATCAGAACCCTTAGAAGTAAAACAAATTTTCCCTGTTTTCTGCTTCCCTTCTAATCTTAGCTGCATTGGTTTTGTTTGTACAAAAATGTTTTAATTTAATATAATCTGCATTTCATAATGTTCTCTAGTTCTTCTTAGGCCATAAATTCCTTCCTTCTCCACAGATCTGAGATAGATTATACCTTGTTCTCCTAATTTGCTTATAGCATCATCCTTTATGTCTAAATCATGAATCCATTTTGACTTTATCTTGGTATAGGGTGTTGATTAATGACTAGTTTCTGCCAACTATTTTCCAATTTTCCCAGCAATTTTTGCCAAATAGTGATTTCTTATCCCAGAAGTGGGAGTCTTTGGGCTTATCAAATTATCAACTAGATCACTATAGACACTGACTATTGTGTCTATTCCACTGATCACTACTGTATTTCTTAGCCAGTATTAGTTTTGATGACCACTGCTTTATAATATAGTTTTTCACTTGTTTTTTTTCATTAATTCCCTTGAAATTCTTGACCTTTTGTTCTTCCAGATGAATTTTGAAATTATTTTTTCTGAATAACATTTTAAAAAACAATAATCACAAAAAGCATTTGGCACAAATTTTTAAAAAGAAAGACAAATCAATGGAACAAAGTAGTTGGAATTTAATAACCCAACTTCATTTGGTTAAAAGAATGAGTCATAAAATGTTTAGTGATGTTATAGTAAAAAATAAAATAAACTGAGGCATGAAGTTCCAAGTATAATCAATTTATTAGTAAAGTACAATCTTTTTTTTTGTTAAAGCTTTTTATTTGCAAAACATATGAATGGGTAATTCTTCAACAATGGCCCTTACAAAGCTTTCTGTTACAAATTTCGCCTCCCTCAATTCCCCTCCTCCCCTAGATGGCAGGAAGCCCACTATATGTTAATTATGTTAAAATACTTGACAAATTGAATATATGTATACATATTTCCATACATCTTGTTGTGCAAGAAAAATCGTATCTACAAGAAAAAAAAATCTAAGAAAGGAAACCCAATGCAAGCAAACATCGATAGAGAGCATGAAAATATTATGTTGTGGTCCACATTTCATATCCCTCTCTCTGGGTGTATATGGCTTTCTTTACTGAACAATTGGAACTGGTTTGAAACATTTCATTGTTGAAGAGAGCCATGTCCATCAGAATTGATCATCATATAGTATTGTTGTTTCCGTGTATAATGATCTCCTGGTTCTGCTCATTTCACTCAGCATCAGTTCATGCAAGTCTCTCCAAGCCTCTCTGAAATCATCCTGCTGATCGCTTCTCACAGAACAATAATATTCCATACCATTCATATACCATAAGTTATTCAGCCACTCTCCAATTGATGGGCATCCCTTCAGTTTCCAGTTTCTAGCCACTACAAAAAGGGCTGCCACAAACATTCTTGCACATGTGGGTCCCTTTCCTTCCTTTAAGATCTCTTTGAGATATAAGCCCAATAGAAACACTGCTGAGTCAAAGGGTATGCACAGTTTGATAACTTTTTGAGCATAGCTCCAAATTGCTCTCCAGAATGGCTGTATCCATTTACAGCTCCACCAACAATGCATCAGTGTCCCAGTCTTCCCACATCCCCTCCAACATTCATCATTAACTTTTCCTGTCATTTTAGCCAATCTGACAGGTGTGTAGTGGTACCTCAGAGTTGTCTTAATTTGCATTTCTCTGATCAATAGTGATTTGGAGCACCTTTTCATATGACTAGAAATGGTTTTAATTTCATCATCTGAAAATTGTCTGTTCATATCCTTTGACCCTTTATCTTTTGGAGAGTGCCTTGAATTCTTATAAATATGACACAATTATCTATATATTTTAGAAATAAGGCCTAGGAAAGTACAATCTTACCAGTAAATAGGATCTCAGCTTCCTCAGCAAAGCTAAGACCTCAAGTGAGGGCAACAGCTTTTACAGACTTGGGGAATATGAGATTTCATAGTCAAAGAACAAGTTATGAAAGGTGAAATCAATAGGATTGATTACAATGCTGAGGTGTGGAGGACAAGATGAATGGTTGGAAATTGAATGCCAAGAAGTAGCAACCACTTCCTCCTTCCTTCTTGTGCCTAAGAAATGTCGATTAGTTGAGTCTACCTGCAAGATTAAAGATAGTGAACCAGACTTCTTTGGTTAACAAACTAAACATCCTTGGCACAAGAATAGAACAGTGACTAACAAGAGTACTGAATTTCTAAATTTAACTCATTACAAGTCAGCTGAATTCTGAACAAAATCAGTTCAGAGACAAAACCGTGACTTGGACAGTTACAAGACAAAATCAATTAATTGCAAATAGTATTAATTTTTTGAAAAAAATCAATCTAATCATATACTGAATCAATCTGATCAATACTACCTTTGGGACACATTTAGGTTTACACAAACAGTTGGACACATCATACTCAATAATGCCTGTTGGTTAATTGAGAAATAAAAATAGCTTATAAAAGTCTGAGAATATGAAGTGAAAGTGAGGTATGTGGTTTTGGTTCTTGGTTGTTGTTTTTTTTTTAACTAGCACATTTTTCTAACATATTTTTATTTAGTTTCTAGTTGTTTTGGATGAAAAGAGTGGAGAAGATAAAGAAATATAAAAGCTAACTGCCTGAGAATGATTAGTCAATCAACAAGTATATGTGTTGGGTATTCAACAGAGTGAGAAGCAGTGTGGTTTAGTGGATGGAATTCATCTTGAGATCAGTAAGACCTGGATTCAAATTCTACCTCCAATATGTACTGTCTGTGTGAAATGCTCAGAAAGTGAATTAATCTTTCCATATCCCAGGCAACTCTCTAAGATTATAAGTTGCAGAGAAAATGCCAGTCTGAAAGAGTTAGTGAAAGCTACTCACCAATGAAAATAATAGAGTAGGTAGTTCTATATAATACATAGGAATGTATTTAAAATTCTGTCTCAATTAAGACTAAATAAGCAATTCACAGAAATATGCATTTATAACTAGAATTACTAAAACATATTGGGGGTTGGTCAGAAATTAGACTAATAGGATGGTAGGTTGATAAGTGGAAAGCTAATAATAATTATAAATAGCACAGTTTATAATAACAAGCTTACACCAACCCTGGAATTTGGAAGTATCCATTATCATTGAGGCCTCTCCTTCTGATTGGATGGTTCCTCCCAGAACTTCCATTAAGGAGGATGCCCAAGCCTGCTACTTCTCATTCCTTTCCAGGATGCATGTCAGACTTTCTCTGCCAGGCCCCTAAGCCAAGTAACTTTCTTGTTCCCAAGCCCCTTTCCACTTCTTTTTATGTGTTGTCTTCCCCCATTAGATAGTAAGCTCCTTGAGGGCAGGGACTGTTTTTTGTTTGTCTTTCTATTCCAAGCATTTTGCACAGTGCTTGATACATAGTGCTTGTTGACTTACTGTCTGAGTAAACATCTGATTTCAGATCCAGTGCTCTTTTCTACTGTACTAACTAGTTGTCTTAGTTGGCAGGCTAGCCTTTAATTATGACAGAGCAAGATATGATACAACCTATTGCATTTAATTCTTCCCACATTGACTCAGAGTGATCAGAGGTCCTACTATAGCAACTTCTATATAACAAGCACTTAATAAATATCTGTGGAATGAATTAGTGTAAAACAGTAGGTCACCAAACTAGACCTTTGTTATACCTGCTCAGTTTTCAAACTACGATAGTCATTCTTCATACTTTTTTTGGAATGAAACTTTTGAATCCACATAATGCCTAATGCTAAAATTACTTACATTATCTATTACCCGAACTAACTCGTATAACATTTATATCTATAGAGCAGTTTCTATGACGACAATTTCAATGGCACATGTCCATTGTGATTTTTATTTTATCAAATGAATGAAACTGCCAAGTTGCCTTTTGGTTCAATATCAATAAGGTAAAAATTTTTGGATAGCTGTGGTATTGATACAAGTGACACATAGCAAAACGTTTAACTGCATTGCTTTGAAAATGAGGTTTCTGCACAATAAGAAATAAAAAAAGAAGATATTACTGAAACCTCACATTTTAGACATTCCTTGTCAAAAATGAAACTGATTGGGTTGTCTCTAAAACAATAGTAAGTAACTATTTCTCATTAATTTAATAATAAGAGCTAGCACTTACATAGTACCTTAAGGTTGGCAAATGCTTTATAAATATCTTACTCTATATTCACAGTGCTGGGAGGTAGGTTATTTTTATTTTCATTTATTATACCTTAAATATTCATTTTACAGATGAGGACAACAAGGGAGACAAAAGTTAAATGACTTGCCCAGAATTGTGCAACCAGGAATTTTTTGAGACCATATTTGAACTTATGTTTTCTTAACTCCAGGCCCAGCATTCTATTCATTGCATTGCCTAGTTGTCTTTTCAATAAAGAAGATTATTTCAAGATTTTTTCATGTAGAAGAGAATATCATTACAGTCAACTTTTCCAAAAATCTTTAATTTTACTCTAGTTCTTTATGGATTTCATTAAAATTTCAATGATCTAAGCTACCTTGATTTCACCTTTACATTTTTTAAATTAAGAACATAAATGGGTTGGAAAGTTATAATATTTAAATGAGCCATTATCCACTTCCTAGAGAACATGAGCAAAAGAAATGAGTGAAGTCTTCAACATACATTAGAAAAGAGACCATCAGTCTACTAGTTGACATATATATAATTTTTTTTTCCCTTGAGGCAAGTGGGATTAAGTGACTTGCCTAGAGTCACAGAGCTAGAAAGTATTAAGTGTCTGAGACCAGATTTGAACTCCGGTCCTCCTGAATTCAGGGCTGGTGCTCTATCAACTGTGCCACCTAGCTGTCCCAACATTTATATAATTCTTTAAGGTTTACAAAGTGCTTTACATTTTTAATTCTCATAACAACCCTGAGATAGTTCGATAAGAATTAATCTCCTTTTACATTTAAGGAAACTGAGGTTCAAAGAAATTATTTGATTACTGTCCACATGACTAGTTGAGTGCCAGATTGTGAAAAAAATCATGCTCTTAGAATAAATAAGAGGGACTGATGGATAAGGTAATGATGAACTAACAAAAGAAAATCTAGAAGTTATATAAGAAGCCAACAGGGCATAAGGGGTCAAAGAAACAGGGAAAACCCAGCTAAGATTCATCTTTTTTAAAGATCTTAAGTCAGATCAAGTAAAATTAGCAACATAAGAATTATACCTGAAATTTATTTGAAAATCTCTATAGTGACTTTTGTCATATTGTACTGATAAGTAGACAATATGGTTGAAAGGACCCTGCAAAGTGTTAAAAAGTCATAAATCCAGGGAATTCTTGAAGAAATTTTCTATTATCCCCTGAGTTTTAGCAGGGAAAAGCAACCCAAATCTGCAACAATGGAATCCGGAAGGATTGGGGATGAGGGAAGCCTTCTATTTTGATAAAGCTGGTTTTAGTATTTGCTTTTTGGGAAAACTGCATCAAAAATACTAATCCTACCCAAGAAGGAAATGTTTCTCTTCTGTTCAGACCTTGGTAAGATAAGACCATTTTAACATTTGGGACATTTTACGGAATGGAGAAGTAACAGAGAGTACTATATTTGAAGTTGGAGGAACTGGATTCAAATTCTGCCTCTTTCACTACTGGGGTGACCTTGACCTCCCTATTCTACTAAATCATCTATTAGGTACAAATTAACTACAGGAAAAAAGGTCAAGTGACATCTAAGATCATGCAAAATGAAGAGGTTGAACCAAATGAGTAATTTCTGCTTAAGCTCTTTTGATAAATAAAATCAAAATAAAAAATAATTTTGATAAATTATAAATATTTATAAATAAATAAATGATAAAAATTTATTTATGTCATAAATAAATAAATGATAAAAATTTATTTATGTCATAAATAAATAAATGATAAAAATTT
>JAJPUD010000448.1:297278-320828 GCA_023553655.1 Myrmecobius fasciatus | reverse complement strand
ATGATAAAAATTTATTTATGTCATAAATAAATAAATGATAAAAATTTGTTTATGTCATAAATAAATAAATTTGAACATACAGGCTCAAAATGTAAATATTTCTATACATATGTATCACTGTTAAAAATTCGGTACACTTACAAAAACAGGAATGTTAAAAGGATGCAATAATATTTAATCCTAAAGTTAATAGGGAGTTACTATTAACATTTACTGAGTAAGGAAATGACAGGATTTGAACTGTAATTTAGGAAGATCACTTTTGCATTTGTGTGGAAAATGGAATAGGGAGAGACCTGAAATAAGCACAGTCAGTAAATCAAAAAACATTTTGGGACACTAAGGAGGAAGTTATGGCAATCCTCTCAGAATTAGAAACCATTACATATGGGTGCCAGTTGAAGCAACCGAAAAAATAGAGGAAATGCCCTATGTCTTCAGGTGCTTAAAAGTTTATCATCTTGATTTAAGAAAATCTTCCTAAGAGTTAAATCTATCCAAAAGTAGAATAGGCTGCCTCAGAAGTGGGCTTCTTCTCATTGGATGAAGGTAAGCAAAAGAGAAGGAATTGTCATTCAGATTTGTTTTGGGTTCAGTGGCCTCCAAAGACCCTTTTCAATTTTAGATGTTCTCATTGTTCAGTTATTTTTCAGTCATGTTTGACTATTTAAGACCCCATTTGAGGTTTTCCTTGGCAAGGATATTGGAGTAGCTTGCTATTTCCTTCTCCAGCTCATTTTATAGATGAGGAAACCAAGGCAAACAGGATTAAGTGGCTTGCCTTACATAGCTAGTAGGTGTCTGGGGTCAGATAACTTGGGAAGATGAGTCTTCCTGACTCTAGGCCTGGCACTCTATCCACTGAGCCACCTAGCTGCCCTTCCAATTCTGAGATTCTGTGTAATTCTGTCATACTGGACCCAGCACTGTTTTCAGTTAATAGATAAAACCCAAATCACTCTGGCTCTCAATGATTGGTCAACAACAGGCCCTGGGCCCCCTCTTGGTCATTATTTGGGCTTTGATTGACTCAGAGTCAATATAAATAGCAATTGTATCTCTTTGGATAACCTGAAACCCTGAGAGTCTTCCCTTCCCGGAATGTTTTTTTTTTAAACTAGTTAAAAAAGGACAGTCTCTACCTCTTTTCTTGCCTAGCCGCAGTCACTAAATGAGCTTTGCCTCAGGCAAACTGAGACCTGTTAAAGACCTTAGCTTAAAAAGGCCAAGGTCTCCCACGGCATTTAAGACTATCTTTAATCGTCCTAATCTATAGGAAAGTGAGGCAGTTGACCTTGCACAGCCTTCCCTCACTTAAATCCAATTCAGTTGCATATCATGGCAAAAACTCCCTGAAGTTATGGTCCCCTTCAAGAATGAAGGACAAACAAGAACAAAGTACTAATAACACTTCACATTTGTTTGTAAGGCAAATCACTTCATTTGATCTTCCAGAACAACCCTATGAGATAGGAATGTTATTTGTTTCGTTTTTATAGATGAGGAAACTGAGCAAAGTTCATATAATTTGATTATTTGTCCAAGGTCACCTGGTTAATGATTAGCACACCCAAGTGGATAACAAGATCTTAGTCTCATAAGATCATAATTTATATCTTGAAGGAATCTTAAAGGCTATCTTTCATCTTATAAATCAGGAAATTAAAGTTCCAAGATGTTAAATGACTTGTCAGGGAAGACACATCTATTAAGTGTCTGAGAGTAGAATTTAAATCCAAGTTTTCTGTCTCCAAATCCAGTGTTCTTTCCATGCTTTGAAAAAAATACACAATATAAATATTCTTTAAAAACATATTTATTATTTTCTAAAAATGACTCCAAAGAAAGAAGTTTTTCCTTCTGTTGTCAAGAGATCCTGACAAGAGACCCTGAATAGGGAAACCACAAAGAATATGGCATAAACCTCAATGTATTTGGCAGTTGGTAGAATATATTTGATAGTATAATTGTATGCCAGAGATGTGTCTAAAGTTTGTTAAGACACCATGAGTTTATTAGTAACTCACTTTTTTTTCCTTCTTAACCTTCTTAAATGGAATTCATCCTCATGAATTCCTCATCCTCAATAAATACAAAAGCTGGTCACTACAATGCATTTTGTTATAAAACAACTGAGTGCTATTTAAATATCCAAGTACAACTAATAGTAAAAGGCATAGTGAGATAGACCACATTAGAACATGGAGGAGACACAGAGAAGGATTACTTTAGTCAGAAGATAATGGGCAGTTTCTAATCTCTGTAGTAATGAAATAATCAATATGTTGAAATTTAAGAACTTCATTTCCCCAGCTAGTCCATCCTGGCTGTAAGTTTCGAGCAAACAGTTCCAAACATTCTGCATCTGGCATGATATAGTCTTTTAGAATTTCTGTAAAAAAAAAAAAAAAAAGCCAAAGATGATTACAGGAGGAAAAAGTCAATTTCCTTTCAGCTGTTAAAGATAAGAAAATAAGAGAATGTTTCATTTTTTTTAAAAGACAGAAAATTAATTTAAGGATTTCATCAACAGGTTTACTATTTATAGTTGGAAAATCACAGAAATCAGGGCACTTGAGATTGGAAACAACACCATTAGAGCCTTCAATATTCTTGATTTATCCATTTTCATTTGAAGGATAAGAAATGAAGATTTCAATGTCTACATAGGGGGCTTTTAAATTTTTCAATATTGTCAACCCAACATCTCCTGAATATAGGCCAATTTGCTTTTTTAATCAACGAATTCCATGCAAAGAGAAGGAAGGGGGGAGGGGTAACTTTGAAAACATCTATAGGAACAACTAAGTGATGCCCAATATAAAGAAAAGAAGATGGAAGAAGAAAAAGGAAAAAGGAAAAAGAATTTATAATTGTGCTTATAATGTGCCATACACTTACAAGTATAATAACATTTGATCCTCACAGCAACCCTGTGATGTGGATACTATTATTATTTCCCTTTTACAGATGAGGAAAATGAGCAAAAAGAGGTTAAGTGAGTTGCCAGGGTTACACAGATAAGTAAATATTTAAGGTTGAATTTGAACTCAGGTCTTCTTGACTCCAGGACCATAATTGTCCATTGTGCCACCTAGTGGCCTATACAGAGAGAGAGAGAGAGAGAGAAAGAAAGAAGAGAGAGAGAGAGAGAGAGAGACAGACAGACAGACAGACAGACAGACATTGTGGGAATATCTGAGTTTTTTAAAACAACATAGCAATGATTTTTTAAGTCTTATATTTTTTCAATTTATCATCATGATGTATGAGTCAAAGTGGGAGATACGGAGAGGGATATTGATTGAGCACTGACTATCAATTATTAAATAAAGGTTAAAGTACCTAGAGTTTGATTTAACTGGGATTCAATTTGAAGACAGTCTAGCAAGGGTTGGTTGTACAATTCTAGTGTCTTCATAAGTAAACAATTAAATGTTGCTATCCTCCGAAGGAATTTCCCCAGAGGCTGAGAAGACAATAAAACTATCATTCTTTCATTTCTTCCCCATGAATTCTCTGCCCTACCAGTCCCTAGTCACCTTTAATGTGGTCTAAGGTTATACTGAAAGAAATAGGCATTTAGGCTTTTTTTGTACAAAGATAAAATAAAATCTAAAATTTGTTCATTGTCAACCAGTAGTCATGTACTAAACTGAGAACCTGATGGGGTACAGAATCCAGGAAGCAAATAAATAAGTAGGGACCAGGAAGTCTGAAGTCATCAAAAAAGCTGCAAATCTACTTGAGAAAGGAGACCTGATTTTAGAAAGGATAAACACTAACAACCAGAATCTATGAACCATTTAGCATCCAAGCAGTTCCTTACTTAGATTGTCATACCATTGAGCGATATTGCATCTTCAACATAGCTATGACTTCTTTTTTCCTCCCATTCCAATAGAGAATCAGAAAGAAAAGAAATAATAAGGGACAGTATTCAGATGCTATTATGCCATGTCACTTACTTTATTAAGAATTTTATAAAGAAATTAGGAAAATTAATAGAAATATATAACTTATTAAATTAGTTCAAATGTTCAAATTCTAAATTCATAGTTATAAAATGGCACCATGGGGGGGAGTATACTTATAAAATTAATGGGTAATCCACAAATAGCTAATCATCCTCCTTCATTCCTCACTGGGAATGTGATTAGAGGCAGAGAAAAAAAAAAAATGAAGGTCTTCTCTGTCCTCATCTCTGTTCACCCTATGATCTGCTTGTCCATCCCATCATGTTTCCTACACTTTCTTCTGCTGACTTGCTCTGGAGTCAGGTGAAAACAAACAAACAAATCAAGAACAATGTAGAGAAAATATTAAATCTTAATTGATAAATGATAAATTGATAAATGATTTGCTACCACTATTTTAAAACACCAGAAGGAATTTAAACTCTAAAATAGGAAGCATGAGAGAAACCACTTAAAGAATTACTAGTCAGTCCCAATGATGATTGCTGTGTAGTTCCCAAGAGTCTCAATGACCTTTATCTTTTCAACTCTGGGTTAACTTTCTAAGTATCTTTACCAGTAGACTAAATTTTCTTGCTAGTGGGGGAGTACACACCAGAGAACTGATTTCTGTTCTCAAGTGAGTCAGACAAAGATTCTCAAGTGGAACAAGTGAGAACCAGCAGGACATGTTTGCTTCAAGTCACAAGGAAAACCTGCAATGTCAGTAATCCATCTTGAAAGAACAAACATTTCTAAATGTACAGAATGTGTTCTAGAGAAGCTGACTAAAAAGCTAAACATCATCTGTAGGTACTACATTTTTCTAATTAATTCACATTTTAACAAAGTTTACTGCCTTCTAAGTTTCAAAATCCACACAAGCTCCACTATTGTATGCCATATTGCCAGCTCAAAAGAATAAGATTTGGTTTTCAGTAGTATAAACTCTAATGTCAATATAATCTTATCACATTTTAACTTTAGTTAATAATACCTCAGGTAATTTTTTTATTTTTACATTTTCAGGAGGAAATGATCATCAAGCATAGAGCATTATAAATAAGGGAGATATGAATAGTAAAAATGCTTGTGATTTAAAAATTTTTAATAATGTAAACTTTTTAATATGGATTAGGTTTTCTAAAATGCTTTTATAACACCATTTTCATATTTCACATTCATGGTATTTATGGGAGGAAAACATTCTAATCTTGAGAGTACAATAAAATTATCCTATGTGGAACATAATATTCTACCATTTCTCTTGCAGAAAAAAAAGTATCTTTATCATTTCATGAAAGATATCATGAATTAAACTAAAAGAAACACCTGCTGTTACTTGAATAAAAATCTGGAGTTAGAAATTTTCATTTTATGAATTTACATACAACAGTTTAAGTACATTTCAGTGACTTATTAAAGCTGTGAGCGCTGAATAAATAATATGTATCAACCAAAACTTTTACAGTCATTATTCCAGAGTTAAATGCTCTGCAGGAACCTGCTTTTTGATGACTTACTTTAATTTGCATATTCGCCAGAAAAATAAATCCATAAAATCAGTACATACACACTGACATATATACTATTAAGAGTATCATGAAATAAAATGAGAATAAAAATAAATATTAATGTTTTTCTCATTGTAACTATTTAGACAAAATAAAATCTGCATGACTCATCCATGCATTGTTACAAAACTTTCAACTTTAGAGAGCTTTCAAAATTCCTGGTGTGGTTCTTCTGCCCTCTCATGGAAAAACTGAAACACTGCATTACTTATACCTTGCCTCCAGAGATTGATATTTTTTATATAACTAATCTGAATATCCTATTATTAATAGTCTCCCATGACTTTTAGTTACAATCACTCACTTTTTAAAGTACTTGCTTTAGTTATTCAGAAATATCTGATTTTCTTTTAAAAAGCACAGCAGTTTCATTTTGTAAAATTGCACATGTAAGATATATTCCACAAAGTTCCTGACACTGACTAAAGGAGAAAAGTACAAAGGAGATAGCAACTTATTAGATTTCCTTGGATTGAATATAAAAATCACTGTCAAATTCTCCACACATTTTAAGTCATATAGGACCCTTCATTTTAAGTCATATAGGACTGTGTTTGGGGATTGAGGAAGAAGGTATATTATCTGAAAAAAAGGATGACAATTATACCCAGAAAAAAAATCTCAGTGATACTTTGAAACAATCAGGCAGATGTTACCTATTCATGTCTGAAAAACAAATTGGTAATGCATAATGAACCCTCTACACAAGGAACTAAATATTACGCAAACCCCTGATAAGATTTTTCTCTTGAGTTGCTTTACAGCACAGATAGCCTCAAAATTAATTAAATATGTTTCCATGAAAAAAAAATCTGTATAAAGCAAGTAATCTAAAGTATGAAGTCAGAAATACATTGCTACTTTACTCTCAAAGGCCTGAATAGAAAAATGTTGGTAAATTCACAGAAGCATTATGACCACTAGGGGCTGCAATCCATACCAGCAATTCAATTAAAGGCACCTGTCCTCTTTCTCAAAATAATAAGGAATAATAATAAAATAATAATATAAATAATAATAATAATATAAATAATAATAAAATAATAAGGAAAAGCCACAGTTTCTACAGAACATGAAGACAACTCTAGCTACTTCTCTAGTGGCTATTTTGAGTGCTTTCAAATGCAGCCTTCACAGAGAAGGGCAAGATATGATGACCCTCAGACCCTAGTTTATCAATTCTCCATCTTGCAAACTTTTTTTGATGTTGTATTTATTTACTCATAGAATCACAGTATAGTAGAAATTGCAGGATTTTGAGTCAGAAGATTTGGGTTCAAATCCTGACTCTGCTTCTTAATACATGTGTGATGCTGAAAAGTCTTTAGAATTTAAAGGGACCCTCAAATAATTCTGATATTAACCACCAAAACAAGAATAGAAACCCAAATCCCCTGAGGCCAAATCTAATGCTCTTTTCACTATAACATAAACAATTTTCACATTTAAATACTTTTAAATCTTTGAATCATTTAAATGTCAAACTTATGATCTGTGAATTTAATAAAAGCCCAAAGAGTATAATAACAACAATAGAAACATACCTGTAAGAGGTGGTTTGTGTGAATGAAGGGTACAGGGCACACTGACAATTAATTTGTGGTCTGGAATTGGAAGCACTTTAATTTCTGGGTTCCTATTTTTAAAGGAATTTAAAAAGTAAGTTATGTCACCAGTCTGATAATATGTACAAATTATAGACATCCTGACATTTTTCATCTTTTCTTATGAGTATTCACTCCTCAAGGACTCCCTTGCCTCAGTACCATCAAAGGTAGCCATGATGACAAAGAAAAATCATAACAAAGTAGCTTAAGGGTTATGTTTAAAAGGATGTAAAAAAGAAACAGCTCACAATTGATTTTAGCAACTTCTACGAGATGCCTTTCCTGACAAAGCTACCTCTTAATTCTTGTACCTTCCCTCTGTTAATTATTTCCAACTTGTTCTTTCCCTAGCTTGGTTATACAAAATTGTTTGAGCACGCTTTTGCCTTTTTTGGTTTACCTAGAACTTAGCACAATGCCTACCTAGCATATAGTATGTAGGTGCTTAATGTTTGCTAGTGAGCAAAAGAAACTGATAATGTTTTTACTTTGAAGAATAAATTTAAGGAAAATCTTGCACTAAATATTTAAGTATCAAGAGCATAAAACACAAACTAGACTCAGAAGAAAATAAATGTGTCATGACTACATGTGCACAGTGAATAGACCATGGGTCTTGGAATCAGGAAGATCTAAATTCAAATCTGGCCTCAGACACTTGACACATACATGTGATCCTAAGGAAGTCACCTAACTCCCACAGCCTCATACACACACAAAAAGGTACATGTGACAAAAAGTTATCTATTCTACTCACTCTCAATTCCCAGGTTTTCAAATATGTACAAATTAAGTGTGACTGATTTTTGCTTATATAAGAAACTTATACTATGCCAACTTTGAAAAATATTTTCCTCATACCTTAATGGCAAAACAGTTTTTCCTTGAACTCTCCCCAGGACTAGACCTTCATAAGGCTTTTTGTGTGGAGAATCTAATGGGAAGACAAACTCTCCAGATCTGGTGATCTGACATAAAGTAATAAAAAAGGCAAATAAGTCCACAAATACTTGTTGATACTAAAAAGAAAGATAAGTATTTTCTCATCAGTTAGTCCAAAAAGCCATTACCTGGCATATATATTTCCTCTTTTTAAAATACAATGTGTTCCTAGAAACTTAATCTTGAAATATCATAAAGTGGATCATATTTTCCTCATAGGAAGAGTTATAATTTTACTTCTGATTAAAACTTCAGGATCAAAGAAATTATGTAAGTGACTAACAATATAATAGCAAAGCCAAAATACCTGTAAACCTCAAAACAATAATCAAAATGACAAAACTGATTATTTTATAAAGCATGCATTTGGCACATAAAATATTAAATATATTATAATTTTATTTACTTAAAATTAATAAGTTAACTATAATCAAACAATTAAAAACAGTTTCACTTGCCTTAAAATATAGAAAAGAGTAGGTAAATCATTTGAGTGGTTCTTTTTTCTTTAAAAAAAAAATTAAATATCTTTTTAACAACTGAAGTCCTTCTTAAGGATTTTTCATTGAGAGGATTTCAAAAACACGAGTTTTTAAAAATCTAGCCCTTATGTGACTCTCTCTTCAACAATAAGATGATTCAGACCAGTTCCAATAATCTTGTGATGAAGACAGCCATCTATATACCCAGAGAGAGGATTGTGGGAACTGTGGTTCACAACATAGCATTTTCACTCTTTTTATTGTTTGCTTGAATTTTATTTTCTTTCTCATTTTTTTTCCAGTTTGATATGATTTTTCTTATGCAGAAAGATAATTGTATAAATATGTACACATATATTGGAGTTAACATATATTTCTACCATATTTAACATATATTGAACTACTTGCCATCTAGGGGAGGAAAGGGGGGAAAAAATGGAACACAAGGTTTTGCAAGGATTAATGACAAAGAATTATCCATGCATATGTTCTGAAAAATAAAAAGCTTTAATTTAAAAAAAGGAATAGAAAGATAGAAACTCTGCAGAGTTTTAAATGTCAAAAAAAAAAATCTAACCCTTTATCTCTTTTCTCATTCTCTCTTCACCAGCAGCTTCACTTATACCATCATCCTCCTATCTCTAACCTCCTTTGAATTGAAAGAGATTGGCAAAAAGGCTAAAGTAGAAGGAGAAGAGGGACTAGCACAATCCCCATTAGTCTGCTATCACCCCAAAACTGAGAAATGAATAGGTTTTAATCTGACAATGTTAAATGAGTGAAGAAAGACAATAAATAGGTGATGGTAGTCAAAAGATACCACCACCTGAGTAAATAAATTATCAGATGACTTTAGAACTTACTTTCACCCAATGCCATTCAGTAAGTGTTTCCACAGACCAATAGGGATAAAGCTCATCCTTTACAAACTGTAGGTGCTTCTGTCGATTGGTGACCCAAGTGATCACAAGACAGTTTGGAGCAGCCAGTTTGGGGACAGGTATTTGTTTTATTTGCGAAGAAGATAAATAATTGTACCTACATATAATAAAAAAAATTCTGTAAATAAAGGAAAATTTGATAGAAAATAAAAAACAAGAATTAAATAGGGAGCTCTGTATAGAATTATGCTCATCTAAAAGAAGGCTTCTAAATGCTAACTATGAATCAACAGTGACATCCAGTGGACACATAAAACAATTTTCATCCATTTTCTTTTTTAATACAAACAGACTTTGTAGCAAGTGGTTTTCATCTCTTCTAAAACTATCTACTGTAATAATTTTCCTGAAATATATAAAATGCACTTTCAAAGAACACTAATGTCCTTGCTTTTCTTACAGGACTAAATTACAGTTTTAAATATCTTGTAACTTTTACTCAAGCTAGAGTTACATCCACATTCATTCTCAGTCTGCCAAGCTAGAAAAACAGGAACCCTTTTTTATTCTTTCCTTTCATTCACTTCATTAAATCCAATCAGTCATAAAGTCCTATCTATTCTTCCTTTGAAATATCTGAAAATTTTGCTTTCCCTTTTGTAACTCTTGTTAGACTTTCAATTTATATTGTTACCACATAGGCCAAACTTTTATCACCTGAATCACTGCCTTTGCCATTGTTCAGTCATTTCAGTTGTGTCCGACTATTCACAAATCATTTGAAGTTTTCTTGGCAAAGATACTAGCTACATTTTATAGATGAGGAAACTGAGATAAGCAGGATTAAGTGACTGTCCGAAGGTCGCAAAGCTGTCCTTAGCTGCTTCTCCTCTCTATATATCCATATGCAATAAATTACTAACTTTTGTTGCTTATCCCTCTATTTGCTATACAATCATTTCCAGTCATGTCTAACTGACCCTTGACCCCATTTGGAATTTATCCTGGAGTGGTTTGCTATTCCTTCTCCAGTTCATATTATAGATGAGGAAACTGAAGCAAACAAAGTCACACAGCTAGTAAGTGTCTAAGACCAGATTTGAATTTAGGAAAATAAGTCTTCCTGATTCTAAGTTGGTATGCTACCACTGCACTACTTGTCTCTCAGTATCCCACAGAATCTCTCAAATTCATTCCCTTCTCTTCATTGACACAGCCATCTTCTGGTCCTCATCAGCTCTCACCTGAACTGTTACAACAGGTTCCTAATTAGTCTTCAAATTTCTGCATTTTCTCTCCAATCTATCTGCCTTATAGTTTCCATAAACTGATATTCCTAAAACATAGGTCTGATAAAATCACTTCCCTGCTCAAAATACACTAGTGGCTCCCTATTATATCTAGGCAGTACAAAATAAAACTCTTTCATGCTATTAAAGCTACTCATGCTCTGGGTTCAACCTACCCTCTGAGGAAATATATCTTATTCCTTCTCATTTATTCCCTATTTCAGTGAGAATGACCTACTTTTCTATTATCATGGCATCCTACAGCTTATCTTTGTGCTTTTGTACAGGCTATCTCCCCCTACGCATTCACTCCAATGTTTGGAAAGTGTTTTTTTCTTTCCTTCTTCTCTTGCATCCCCTACTTTCCTTCAAAGTTCGGTTCACAGAGTCATTTCCTATATAAGACCATTCCTTATTCTCCCAATTGCTAGTTCCCTGTCCATCCCATGAAATTATTTCAATTCCAATATTCTCTTAGTGATGCTATAAGTCTGTAAATTTTGGAATGCCATGATCCCATAGGATCATAAGGAGTTACAAGAACCTTAGAGGTTATTTTATAGATGAGGAAACTGAAACTCAGAGAGACAAGTGACTTATTCATAAGTAGTAAACAGAGTTGGGAATCAAACCCTTCCAACTCTAAAAAATGTAATCTTTCCACTATACTAAGGTGCCTCTCCTTAATTCTCAAAAAGAATTAAAATTACAAATAATCCAAAAAGGCAATAGATAAATGCATTATGGGTATAAATTATCTACAATAACTTGGACTCAAGAAGCAGCAAAGAAGGCATTTTGGAGGATGACTATACCCGAAAAAGGAGATAATTTGATCATGCAATGAGAATGAAACAAAAATGTAAAATCTGATTGGCAGACTAGTAACCCCAAAATATCAAAAGAATGAAAGGGCTTCCACATATTGGCTAGATTTTCTATGGAGGAATTATGAAAAATACATAAGTAAGAATCACATATGATAAACAGATATATGGAGGGATTCTGATATGTAGCCTTTGAAGGAGAATCCACTCTGATGAAACTGCAAATTCAAAGTACACACACAAAAAAAGTCTAAAAGCATAAATAAGAACTAAATGTTTGAAAAGCTATTCAGTACCATTAGTAAATAATGACTAACATTTTTTAAAAAAGGTTTGGAATAGTCTTAACAGTAAATTTGATAAACAAATTTGTACAATATACCTTTTGCTTCTTTTAACAGATTTGTTCGGCCATGGTGGATCAATCACAATTACATCATATTTTTTCCCATCTGAAAGTAAAAGCACAAATTTAGGAGAAAAACTCCTCCGTAGTAATCACAGATTACAAACAAGAAAACTAAATGTCATCCTCAAACTGAAGCACATTCAACTAGACACAAATATAACAGAAAAGGTATTATATCACTTAATCCAATAAACTACAATAAGAACAATTTATCTAAAAAGCCAGTGGTTACTTTATGTGGTTATGCTCTCTGAGATGCTATAATTTCCCTTTTTTGCTGAACTGAAAATAAGGGTGAGAAAGAAAAATATTCTTTGGCTAAAATTTTTATTTTGTTACTGATAATTCTGTAAATCAGATCAGTGTCTGCTTTCTTCGTAATTTCTAGATGGCCCATTAATTTCAATAGTATAGTCACTTCAAATTAAAATGTGTAGTAAATTACCTTTGTAATTTGACTCTCAGATTTTATATCATTATTAAATGCACATCAGATTGCCAATTGGCATTTTTAAAAGGTTTTAAATTACTTGGCAAAGTGCTAGTTGATTTACAACTTAAAATTTACCTCCAAAATGGCCAAATGAAAAAATAAACACATATAAGACTCAGTTCCAGATGGAACAATAATGTTTAAAATGCAGTTTCTTTGCTCTATCCAATAACACTTCAAAAAAAACAAAGCAATTGTTTAGTCATTAATTTATAGATGATATCCATATTGTGAAAAAGAAAAATTGTGAAATACTTTTAACAATACTGATAAGTCCCAATTCCAGAGAACCAATGATAGAATGCTATTCACTTTTTAATACAAAAGTGATGGAATTAACTAAGATATACATTTTTGGATATGGTCAATAAAAAAGTATTTTGCTTGTCTATGCCTATGCTGCAAAAGTTTTTTGTTTTGTTTCTTTAGCAGGAGTAAGAAAAATGGAAGAGGGAAAAAAATAAATGACAATTTTTTCATTTAAAAAAAGAAAATAAATGGTAGCTAAATGGCACTAGCTCTGGAATCAGGAGGACCTGAGTTCAAATCCAAACCTAGACACTTACTAGCTGTGTGACTTTGGCCAAGTCTCTTAATCCCAGCTGCCTCAACAACAACAACAACAACAACAAAATTAAAAGTTATGTGAAAGCTAAACATTGGTTTAGCAAAAATTTAATACTGAAAATATTTCTGTTATAAAACAAAATTTTATAAAATCATTTGTTTATAATCATTTATTCTCTAAATATCAGTTTTATGAGAGATATTTATTCTTTTAAAATCTTTGTTCCTTTGTCCAAAATAACAGAAATTACTATCTGAAAGTATCAAAATTTTCAAGTTCCTGACTGTAGATTTTTATAACAAGTTTAGGAGAAAAGTTCAAATGGGAAAAACATTTGTGGTGCCACTTCTTCACAAAATGTAGTCCTTTAAGCAATTTTATGCAAAGTAAACCACTTGAAAGCTTATAATTCAGTTTGTGAGCTATTATATTCTATTGCAAAATGGAAGCAATATCTCTTTCAGAAAAGATCATACATGTACTTACAATTTAGAAGTGGCTGCATACAAGAAAGATCAGACAAAAGGAAGCTGCTTTTTGGTGGCAACAGGTATTTTTGTCCCATTAGAATAATCATCTTTGTAAAGTTTGAGCTGTTTTGGGTAATTCGTGAAAACACATCCTGTTCTGGAACAGATACATTTGCCTCTATCAACTGTACTGTATCAAGTTCATTTTCATTCACCAAAGACAACTGTTTAGCCATGTCACATAGTTCAGCCAAACCACAGCTACCAGGTCCCACAATAGCCTTGTTACCAATGTCCAGCTTTTCTGAAAGTGAATAAAGAAAACCACTTTTCAGGCCTTCTTGGACTAACTGTGTAGTACCATCCAAAATCAGCCCCCTGATCTGAAAGGGAATAATAAAAATGTGTTAAGGAACAAACTACAATTACATGATTTCTACAACAGTTAAATTCCATCTATATTTTTATACAATAAATCCTTAGATTAAAATCAATTGAATAGTGGTAAAAACAAGGATATGGGAAATTCTATGAACTTTCAAATGTTGAGTGTATGTAAGTATGTGTGGATGTATGTGAGAATATCATGGGATGGGAACATGAAGCTGCCTCTTGTGGCTTCTCTCTTACCTTTCTCCCTAAGAACAAGTAAGAGTGTGAGAGGACAAGGATTTGATCTGAATCTTTGAATAATTTGAGAGTTACAGGGAGCTAGACAACTAGGTGGATAGAGATCAGAAATATTTTCCATCCCGAGTTTAAATTTGAGCTCAAACACTAACTAGCTGTATGACTGGGCAAATCACTTAACTCTATTTGCTTCAGTTTCCTCAACTCTAAAATGAACTGGAGAAGGAAATGGCAAACTACTACAGCATTTTTGCCAAGAAAACCCCAAACAGGGTCACAAAAGGTGGACATGAAAGGACTTTAACTAAATATTTAAACTTTAAAAAAAAGCAAACAATATAATACTTATATTTTCAACAATATGACAGTAATAATTACTTAATCCAAACCTAAGTTATTATTTATAAAACTTTGCTGTTTAAGGGTAAATTTGTGGAGCTGTGATTGATATTATTCTGAGTCTGATTGCAGATACGATCATCAGGAAATGTCATTAAGCCAATCATTTATGATGCCAGCAGCCCAACAGACGTGACATCTATGAACTGCTACTAGTGGATATCTGTCCCTGGGGAATACTGAAGTGGTGGGAGGATGGTGGCAATGTATGGAAACTTGGGAAGGCTAAAGTAAGACCCTCTTGACTGAGTTTCCACCTGATTAATTCTGTCTGGCTGTGACAGTCCCTCAATACAATTGTCTGCCAACATGACTCTTCCCTGTACTTACAGAGCTGGGGGAAATATCTTCCCCTTACTATAACCAAATCCCTCATTTTCCTTTTATGGCAAATTTCCATAATCATGGTACATTTTGTGGCAATCACAGTTATTATTAATAGTTACTTAAATTCATTTGACAGTCCTATGCGATACAGTCTACAGTACAAAAATCAAAGAAATTACAGCATCTAATTTATTATGATTATTTAGCATGTTTCTGATATTTTGTAACAAATTTTTTAAAATGTTTGATGGGGGGCAGCTAGGTGGCACAGTGGATAGAGCACCAGCCTTGAAGTCAGGAGGATCTGAGCAAATCTGGACTCAAACACTTAATACTGCCTAGCTGTGTGACCCTGGACAAGTCATTTAACCCCAATTGCCTCAGGAAAAAAAAAAAAGTTTGATGGAATGATGCACTGATTCTATTGTATCATTACCTATTTTTGCTTTTGGGTGTCCAAAGTAGAGTTTGTAGGCAACAAAGAAGGTTCCAAAACAAATGACAAAATGCTTATAGCTTAGCTAAAGAAATTCTCTTTCTTTAATTTCTTTGCCAGACCTTTCAAACAAGTGGTCTCTACTCATTTCATTACTACCACATGTGTCTCCAAAACCATATATCATACAACTCCTTTTGTACTCACCAAGGTATAATATTCAGAAAGCTAGCCTCAAAGCCAAGAAGAAATAGGGTCAACTGCTGTCTCTAATGCATAGCGGATGATCCTAGGCAAGTCACTAGGCTATTACCTAAGAGTAAATTACAGAGAAAATGCCAACCTGCTTTGGTAAAGTTGTTTGTGTTTTGTTTCTTACCTGGGAGTTCCCTATACTAATAAAATCATGTCCAAGTCTTTTTTTCTATAGATTAATATTTAATTATTCTCTCTAATTGCCTTTTTAATCTATTAGTATTATTTCTCATGTTATGCTCCTTGAGGACAAAAGCCAGGTTTTAAACATGTGTATCTTCTACAGTACCTAGTATAATTAAAAAGCCAATTTGACAATATCTAGCATAATTAAAGTCTTATAGTAAGTACTCAATAAAGCCTGATTAATCAATTTTCTCTCTCCTCATTTTTCATGCTCATTTTATATCCCATAATTACTAGTGGTAACTTTAAAGAGAGAGAGAGAGAGAGAGAAAGAGAAAAAGAGAGAGAGAAAGAGAAAAAGAGAGAGAGATCAGAAGTCATAGGACTGCTACAACAAATGTTTTAATAATTTATATTTTATAGTTTTACATACACTTCTAAATTTTGTTTGAAGTCATTTGAAGTAATGAACAAAATGGTGGACTCAAGGAGGGAAGTTATTGGTTCAGATATCATCTATGACACCTATTACTTATCTGACCATGGACAAGTCCCTTAGTTACTTGAAACCTCAAATTTCTCACCTATCAAAAAAGATTCTACAGGGGGAAGACTTTCTGTACAAGACTGTAATGAGTAAATGAGAAAACATTTGTAAAGCACTTTGCAAACTTTTGCCAAAGTATTATATAAATGTCAGTTATTATTTTTACCTATTTAATGTTTGTTTTGGTGATGGTTTCCAAGATGAGAATTATTTTAAGACATTTTATAGAATTTCATTTAATTATCATTCAAATGAAAAAAAGCCATTGAAAGAACAAAGACAGGAGTGTGGAGGATGAGAAAAAGGTTATCTGATTTGGGATGGGAGGAAGGATATATACATGGTAATGGGGGGGGGGAGAGAAGGATAAAGGGAGAGTATTATACTAAATGTATTCCCATTCATTTCCCTGAATTCTACCATAGTCTTATCTATCTGGAGACCCCTTCTACCTTTTTGCCTCTTCCCCAGATTTTGGATTCTGTTTCCTATAAATGACCCCAAGTCTTAATCCTCATTAATTCCTTTGATATTCTTGACCTTCTGTTGTTCCAAATGAATTGTTATTTTTCTAGCTCCAAAAGTAATTTTTTGACAGTCTGATTGGTATGGCATTGAATAAGTAGATTAATTTAGGTAAATTGTTATTTTTATTACATTAGCTCAGCCTATCAATGAGCAATTGATATTCTTCCAATTGTTTAGATGTAACTAACTTTTTTATCAAAAGTGTTTTGTAATTATGTTCATACAGTTCCTGGCTTTGGAAGACAGAAATTCTAAAAGACAAAGGTAAAGAGGGAGGATATTTCAGGTATGGGGAAAACTAATGCAAAGACATGGTGACAGGATATGGAATTTTTGGCAGGACTCTAACGAGGCAGTAAAGCTATCATTGCTTTGTTGGGATCAGGTTGTGAAGGGCTTTGAAAGCCAAGGAGAGGAAACTACTTGCTATATAGTTAAATGAATAGAAAATTAACATGATTGGATGTGCATTTAAGGAAAGTCACTTTGTCAGTCACATAAAATCTTTAACTTTCTGATGCCTTCCCGCACTCAAAAAATTACCATGTATATATGTCTATATATAGTGTGTGTACATATATTTACCCATGCATGCATGGATAGATACATGCATATACACACATATACAAACTCTCCAGAGAGAATATAAATTCCTTCAGAAGGATTTTTTTATTTTTGTCTTTATATTTTTGGTACCTATCACACAGGAGGCATTTAAATAAATGTTTGCTGATTATATGTTTTCATACATGGAATTTCAGCACTTTCCTCTATACTATCTTCCTGCTATGAGCTTGTTTGTTCAGACCTCCAGTATCTACCAGATTCTTCTGACACAGTCACCTTCTAGTCCTGAATTCCCTAACCTGCCTTATTCTCTTGTCCTGCTAAGACCCAGAGTGACATTCAAAATACATAGCATCCTCTAAGGCTAAATTCTCAGCATGCTACTTTTCTTTGCTTATAAAATCTCTATTATCTACTCTCACTACTACAATTATTGTTTCTCTGATGATGACATCTAAATCTATTAATTCTAACTCTGACTATTTACCCAGCCTCAGTTCGTTATTTTGAATTGCCTTATCTTGGAATATCTATTAACTCAACTTTATGTTTAAACTAAACTCATAAGTGAAAAAGGAGGGATGGAAAGAAACAATCATTTAGTAAGCACCTACTACATGCCAGGCATTGTGCTAAGTCGTGATCACAAATACAAAAAGCAAATATAGTCCCAACCTTGAGGAGCTTACATTCTAAAGGAGGAAATAACATACAAAGGGGAATATAGAGCTGGGAGAGGTACTTTGGTCAGGAAAGTAACAGGAATGATGAGTGGGGCATCAGAGGAGTCAATATGCCTCCATTTAGAAATAACAGCAGATAAGATGACAGGAAAAGATAATGACGAATGTTGGAGGGGATGTGGGAAAACTGGGACACTGATACATTGTTGGTGGAACTGTGAATGGATCCAACCATTCTGGAGAGCAATCTGGAGCTATGCTCAAAAAGTTATCAAACTGTGCATACCCTTTGACCCAGCAGTGTTTCTACTGGGCCTATATCCCAAAGAGATTTTAAAGGAGGGAAAGGGACCCACATGTGCAAAAATGTTTGTGGCAGCCCTTTTTGTAGTGGCAAGAAACTGGAAACTGAAAGGATGCTCATCAGTTGGAGAATGGCTGAATAAATTATGGTATATGAATGTCATGGAATATTATTGTTCGGTAAGAAACGATAAGCAGGATGATTTCAGAGAGGCCTGGAGAGATTTGCATGAACTGATGCTGAGTGAAATCAGCAGAACCAGGAGAACATTATACACAGCAACAAGACTATATGATGATCAATTCTGATGGGCATGGTTCTCTTCAACAATGATGTGATTCAAACCAGTTCCTATTATTCAGCAACGAAGATAGTCATATACATCCAGAGAGACGGCTGAGGGAACTGAGTGTGAACCACAACACAGCATTTTAAGGCTTTCTGTGAATATTTCCCTGCATTTTGTTTTCCTTCTTAAGTTGTTTTTTTTTCCCTCTCTCTTTCTAGAACTGATGTTTCTTGTGCAATAAGATAACTGTATAGATATGTATATATATATTGGATTTGTCATATAATTTAACATATTTAGCAGGTATTAGATTACCTGTCATCTAGGGGTTGGGGGGAAGGAGGGGAAAAGCTTGGAACAAAAAAAAAAAGTTTTGCAAAGGTCAATGTAGAAAAAATCATTCATCTGTTTTGTAAATAAAAAGCTTTTAATAAAAAAAAAATAGATTACCTGTCATCTAGGGGTGGGGGGTGGGGAGAAGGAGGGGAAAAGCTTGGAACAAAAAAAAACAGTTTTGCAAAGGTCAATGTAGAAAAATCACTCATATGTTCTGTAAATAAAAAGCTTTTAATAAAAAAAATCAAAGGAAAAAATAGAAATAACAGCAGAGTTAATTGAGTTTGGTTAAGGTGCATGAAGTTTATTTGAGGGGTTGGGGGGTTGGAGAAGGGCACTGAGAAAAAGGAAAATGTTAAGCTTAAATATAGATTCAAGCAATATTTGAAGAATAATTATAAGGGACTTTAGAGGTCATTTGTTTAACCTTCTACCTTATGTAAAAATTCACTCTATAATATTCCTGAGAAATGGTCACCCAATCTCTGTTTAAATATTTCCTGATTTACAAAATAAAGAACAGAGCTGTAGTTCAAATAATATAGCTTAACTTCACTCATGCCACACTTACAAATATTAATAAATATTAGTGTAATCTGATATATGGAATCATTTGAATGTTTTACACAATTGTTTAGTATATTATTTACTAAATTTTAGCTGATAAGTGAGAATCAGGTAAGGTCAGAATCCTTGACTTCAGGAGGATAAAGGCTCATGCTACTTGTAGTTTTATTCTATTTTGCATAAAGTTTCCATTATGATCAACAAATATTTGAAACTTACTTTTATATGGTATTCCATAGCATCCAATTCACCTTGATTGAATGGAATAGATCTTTTGCCTTTCTAAAAAGAAAACAAAAAAATTAAGCTAATGCTTCAGGATATCTTTGACTTGTAAAATGTATAAACAATTTCTTTTGCCTCATTCCTTTGTTTTAAAGGATATTTTAGTCCATTCCAGTAATAACTGTGTGCTTGGGCTAAATAAAGACATAAAATTTAGACTATGGTAAGTTGTCCCCAAACAGAAAATTAATGAATAAAAATAAAAAACACAATTCACAACAGGTATCAATGCATCACCTGCTGACACCAAATATTATTAAGAAGTTATATCTACCAAAAAGCAACAATCACTGAGCCTTTCTTTTACCAATATCAATACCAGACATACCCAAACCTAGTAGGCACTGCATTATAACAAACACAAATTTTTCTTATCAATTAACAAATATAGTTTAATTATACTGAGCTTCCTTTTTTTTCTCAGCCAATGAAACATCCAGACTTGATTTCATAACAATATCAAGAAAAATTCAAGCTTCATAATAGCCCTATTTGTTGGTCTAATAATTCTAATTGTCTATAAAATCCAATGTACTATTTACACCTGGTGTCACTAAAATATTCTAGTTAACAATTCTAACCTACCCCATATCATGTAAATATGAATGAGATTTTGTAATAAGGTCAAATAAACCAAATTTATATTTTTATTATTATTGGATCTTTTTGCTTTATTAGTAAGATAGGTCCTAATAGAAGCTATTAAGAAAAACCTGCTTACATGACCTGATGCTATAATATTTTTTAAGATATTCAATATAAAAAGCAGGAATATAGTCTACAAAGCAATATATTAGGTTCAAAGTCAGGAGATAAGATTTCTCCTAGTGATACCTATCTTTATTCTTTTTCTGTAAAATTAGCCCAAAAACCTTTATAGCCATGCCTTTGAGGTGAGCTTTTCTCAATTTTCAAAGATTTACATATTGATTACTAAGTGATTATCACACTCTTACACTATATTGCTATTTCAAGGAGTTACTGAAGACTGATTATACTTATGGCTTCCATTTTATTCAGTGATTTCATTTCAGTTCAATTCATTTCAATTAGCATTCTACTTCTGTTGTTTCAAATTTCTCAATAATATTAGACTCCTAAGACTTTCATATTTGAATTCAACAAGAAAAACTTTTCTGAAAGTCTATATCAAATCTGTTTGTTACTTCTGAGTTAAACATGTAGATTTTACATCTACACCTCTTTACATAATAATCCACTACTTCTTTTCTTAGCTTCTTTTGTTCTCTCTTGCTTATTTATTCCTGAGAGTGAAGAAATAATCTGCTTAAATGGCAAATTATTCAATGTGCAAGCAACACATTTTATTAGAAAACTTCATACCTTCCTAACAGCAGAAAAAGAATCTTTGTCTTTAACATGTTCTTGTTTCTCATGCTTGATACTGCCATCTGCTTGAGCCTCTATTTTATTTCCTTGCTGGAATTCCATGCAATCAACCATTGTTACATAGGGTTTAATAACATGAAACAGTTCAGCTCGAAATGTGTATTTTTGCAATAATGCTTCATTCATTTCTCTTTCATTAATCCCTGGTTTTGTGACAGTCTCAGAGGTCATCGATGTAGCAGAAAGTTCAACAGAAGATGTAAAAGTTGCATTAGGAGAACCACAGTGAGGAGATAAAATATGTACAGCATTGCTGGAAGTTGGTTCACGGTGCTGGCAGAGCTGATAATCAATGTTATTGATGAAGGCAAGATGATCCAGCAGCCATCCAGATGATAGCTGGTGCACAACAGACATAGTCTCTTTTCATGAAAAACTTTGAAATAAGGAACTAAAATTTTAAAATAATTTTTAGATCAAAATTATAATGTTCCTGAATTTCAATAAAAACAAAATCAGTTTATACAAGAGAATTTAATGTGATGGTATAGAAATGATACCTCTACACAAAAGGAAATTTGAAATTCAACTACATTGCATGTGGCAGATTTTGAGGAAAATTTTCAAGTTATTACTTATAGCTTTATCCCACTGATACCAAAGTTTCCTATCAACTCACTAATTCTAAGTTTTTTTAGTCACAGTGTATCTAGGCTTGTTTAAAACTTTCTTCATAAGCTACATTCTACCCTATATCTAGAAATCCTTCTAAAACTTTCATTTTCTTCATCTCTCTATCAGTTCAATCCCTACTCTGGATTCCAAAAATATCCCAAACAAAAATATTAATGAGTATACTATTGTTGTAATACTTTAAGGTTTACAAAGTACTTTCTTCAACAACCTCATAAAGCATATAGAACAAGTATTAAAATACTTTATAGATGAGAAGGTTGATATTCATCTAATCAATACAATGACCAACCACAATTCCAAAGGACTATGCTATTCACCTTCAGACAGAAAGCCAAAGGACTCAAAATACAGACTGAAACTAATTTTTTTTGCTTCATTCCTTTTTTTCTTTTTTTTAGACATGACTAATGCAGGATATACATATTTGCAATGGTCTTATTTTTCTCACTTTCTCAATGAGTGAGGGAGGGGAGGAGGACCAAAAAGAATCTGAAAGTAAAATAAAATTTAATTTAAAAAATTAAATAATTTTATTCAATTGAGATTCAGATAAGTTAATAAATTTTCTTAGAATCAAACAGTAAAGACCAAAGCCAAAACTCAAACTCAAGTTTTATGATTCTTAAGAACAGTGCTTCCCATCTATCATACTACCTCTAAGTCACCCAATCTTTGATTTCCAGTGAGCCTGTAGTAAAGGTAAAGTAGAATGCAACTGTGAAGGCATATAAAGAAGCACTGGAGAGAAAAAAATGATACAAAGATTTTTTCCCCCAGTTAATCATTTTCATTCTTTGGAATTCTTCTTTTGATCTGGGAAGGAATGGGGAGGCAGGGAAGAATGGAGTTAGTGGTGAATCTAAACCCCCAAAAAACTTGAAAGAGCAACCAGGGCTGACCAACTCACCAAAACTGCAACTCCAAAATGGTTTGTGTTAGAGACACTTTCAGAAGTATGTAGTAACTCTGTTCATCTTTGGACCTCCCTCTAAAAAGAATTGTTAATATTTAATTTAATCTAAATTAATAAAATTGTTTCTAAGAGACATACATAAACATGAAATACAAAGTTTCCTTCCACAATAGTTATGTTTCAAACTCTTACTACTCACTTGATTGGACACTGACAGATTCTATACTGTGTTAGTTGAGTCCTCTAAATGCTTAATTTTACTTGAACCTACTTTGTCAATTCTACCTTCATAACATCTCTTATGTGTCCCTTTCTCTCTCTCTCTCTCATTTCCTTCTTTGACAGCTACTAGGTTTAGATTAAGAGAGTGAGCTCTAAAATGGAGACCACCACAGCCTCCTGGGATGCTGAGACCTAACCCCAAGGATAGGTCTTAATCAAAAAGCAGAAAGAGATGAGTCCACCCTTCTCAAAGGCAGCCAGTTGTAGACTTGTCTCCCACACCACCAACCTATCCCATTTACCCATTGCAGTATGGTATTCCCCCAATCAATCCACCGTCCCCTACAAAGAGCCTCTTATGGCTTCTCTCAAACCCTATTTTGGCCCCTCCAGATGGTTATAATCAAATTTGACCCAAACACAACAGCTACAGGTAAAATTTCTCCTCCCACATCCACATACTTCCCTCAGATCATTTGACCAGAGTCATCATCTCTTTGGCAGATGGAGTGTGTGTGTGTTTTAGGGAAGTGGCTACACATACACTCTCTCTCTCTCTCTCTCTCTCTCTCTCTCTCTCTCTCTCTCTCTC
>JAJPUD010000448.1:180177-297268 GCA_023553655.1 Myrmecobius fasciatus | reverse complement strand
TCTCTCTCTCTCTCTCTCTCTCTCTCTCTCTCTCTCTCTCTCTCTCTTTTTTTCTCTCCCTGTCTATTTCTCTCTCTCTCTCTCTTTCTTGGAAGTATTTTCAAAAGGAAAAAGAGGGAAGCACTGGATGAATAAACATGAATAGGATATAATATTAATCAGAGATCTCATTACATTTTATCTTATAAAAATGCAAAACAAAACAAAAATCCTGCCCTTGTGAACATCCCTATTTCCAACTATCTCCAGCCCTAATTTTCCCCCACCAGAATCTTTCTAGGCTCCTAGGTTCTCAGCCTCCTCTTTATCCTTCACTCTTGGTTCAAATGAAACTACTTCTTCAAAAGTAGTGAAGCTTTTAACGGCCAAATCTTAGGGCCCTTTGTCAAGACTCAAGACCTATATAAATCATAATAACTGTCCAAATATATGAAGTATGTGTCCAACTATATGAACTAGAAGAAGAATTAGGCTAATTCTCACTGGCCCCAGAAGGCAGAAATGGGAATGATGGGTTGAAATTGCAGAAAAGCAGATTCAATGTAAAGGAAAGCAACAATTAAAGCTATCTATCCAAAAACAGAAGGAGTTACTTTAGAGGTCTTCAAGTAATGGAGACTGGATGAACACTTGTAAAGGATGTCACAGAGAAGAACCTCAGAGAAGATGCAAAGTGCTTTCCAACTCTGAGATTCTACCATATTGAGGAACTGTTTTTTAGAATTACAATATTTCTACCCTCAAATGTTACCTTTACTATATTTAACTATACATATCTTGCATCTACATAGTTTTTTACATGTTGTCTCCCTCATCAGAAAGAAAGTAACTCCCACAAGTTTAAGATGAGATTTTGGCTAGGTGGCATAGTGGATAGATCTCTTAGACCTGGAGTCAGAAAGACCTGAGTTCAAAGACCATCCTGGATCTTTACTAGCTAGGTTATCCTGGATAAAGTGACTCAATTTCTTCAACTTTAAAAGGAGAATAATATTCGATTTGCCAATATTTTAACATAATTAACATGTAGTGGATATACTGCCATCTAGGGGAGGGGTGGGGAGTTGGGGGGAAAAATTTGTAACAGAAAGCTATGTAAGGGTTATTGTTGAAGAATTACCCACACATATGTTATGCAAATAAAATTTTAAAAAATGAAGGAAAAAAAAAGGAGAATAATAGCTCCTACTTCACAAGGTTGTTATAAGAATCAAATCAGATAAAAATTTTAAGTGTCTGACACATGGTAGCTTATTCTCTTCCCTTCTCTTTTCCTTTCCTTTCTTCTTTCTTCAGAACTTAGCATAATACCTAGCATATTATTTCTGAATGCTTGTTGAAGTTCATACAATATACCTAGAGAAGTTCTTCCAAATGGATAAGTAACTTAGATTTAAAATGATTACATCATAAACAAATGATGAGCAAGGAAGAAATTACTTTCAGATCTATGGATAGGGAAATGCTTAAACAAGGGCTATATATTTGTATATATACATATACAAAAGACAAAAAGGAAAATTTTGATGATATAAAATGTAAAAGTTCTTGTAAAAACAAAACCAATCAAATTAAAATTAGAAGTGAAAGACATACTAGAAAATTTTCATACTAGAAAATCTTTGCAGTCATTAAATTTTTCTGATAAAGATCTAATTTCCAAGCTATATAAAGAACTAATTCAAATGTATAAGAATAAGAATAAATTCACAATTGATAAATGGTTAAAAGATATAAACAGTTCTTGAGTAGAAATCCAATTCTATAGCTATATACATACTCCAATCACTAATAACTAGAAAAATACAAAATAGAACAACTTTGAGGTCCCACTCCTAGATTGTAAAAAATGGCAAGTATTGGAGGGTACACTGATTCACTTTAGATATACCTATGAATTGATTCAGTCATTTTAAAAGCAATTTGGAACTATGCTCAAAAAAAATTAAACTTTTGACCTAGCAATACCACTATAGATTCCAAACAGAGCAAAGAAAGAAGAAAAGGTTATATACATATACAAATGTTTATGGTAATTCTTTTTGTAGTAGAAAAAAACTAGAAACAAAGATAGCGCCAATAATCATGGAATGGCTGAAAAAATGATGGTATATAAATGTAATAAAATACTTTTATGCCTTAAGAAATGATGAAGAGGACAATTTCAAAAAAAGAAACCTTGTATGAACTGATATAGAATAATTCAAGCAGAACAAAAAGCTATTTATGCAACATCATTATAAAAAAGAGCAATTTTGAAAGGCTTAAGAACTTTTTCAAAATTATCAAACATGATTACAGAGAGGCATGTTAAAGAATGCTACCCACCTCCTGATAGAAAAATAATAAGACTCAAGGTACAGATCTGAGACATGGCAAGTTTATTTTTGTTTTGTTTCTTTTTAAATATAGCCAATTTGGCAATTTATTTTACTCAACTATGCATATTTGTTTCAAGGATTTTGACTTTCTTTGGGGGGGGAGAAGAAAAAAAAGAGAAGATGGAAGAGAGAAAAAATGTTAATTTGAAAAACAAAACAAAATAAATGCTTGTTGAATGACAGTTGATCCCTTTTATAAACTATCTAGGAACTACACTTGCCAGATATTCTTTTTTCAAGACCTTTTATAAACCCAAATTTAGGAAACAGTATCTTCATGCAACATCCTATCTTTGCTTTCCCTAAAAATGTTTCCTAAACTTTGGGACAAATAATTTGATTCCTACTTAAGTAGTCAGTTAACTTCCTTATTTTATATAATAGGAAAATAATTTCTCAGGGTAGATTGTTCTGCATCATAGAAGGCTAAGACTAGAACCTCAACCTCCTACAGCATGGTGTAGGGAAAGCACCCTTCCATCTGGAGTGCCCTGTAAATATCTACAGTACGATCTCGGACAAATGACTTCACCTTATCTGGAGAGGCCCTGCCAGAACTTCACCTAGAGGCCAAACTCTACAGGTAATGAATATCTATCTAAATTCTTTCTTTAATGATTAAGAAACTAGCCCTTAGTCATACTCTCCCCATCCCAGAGATTTACAACCCCATTTTTCAAATCCCATTACCACACCTCCATTTCATATATCCCTTATTCTCATTCCCCTCAACATAACTCCTCCCCAATATATCACTCTACAACTACCCACCTTTACCACTGTTCCCTCTGGAATGCTTACTCCACAGGCAACAAACTTGTTTTCATTTTAAATCTTTTTCTTTCCCATTTCCTCCATCATCTAGCTCTCACTGAAACCAGACTCTTTCCTTATTACAGCCTCCTTGGCTTCCTTTTAACCCTGGATATAACTTCTTTACTCATTTCCCTGGCTTGCTGATCAAGACTGTAATGGTGGAATTCTCCTTTCTGGTTGATCCAATCATATTTACCACCCAGTCAAATTCTGCTAGCTGTTGTTGACAGACTTCCAAAACACTTTCTTTCTTCAAAGAGTTCAGTCCCTGGTTGACAGGCTTTCTTCCTCAAACTCCTGACCTCATATGAGGGGACATTAGCATATAGATACTTCTTCAAGTAACATAAAACATAAAAGTTCCTCAGCCTGCTGAATTCATATGACTTACTACTTCACCCCATCTCACCCACATACAAAGATGGTGATACCCTTCATCTGGCATCCCATACAAATTCAGTAAGGCTTTATTTCCAGTTCATGGACTCTGGAATTCCCCTATCTATTCCACAATCGATTTCATTCCACCTTTTCCTCTGTTTTGCAATCCCAAATCTTATTCTTCATCCAGACCATGACCTTCAATCTCTCAAGCCTTTAATTGTCTCTCAGACTACTACCTTGCAACAGCTATCCTCTCCTTTACCCACTGCCATGTAGATATCAAGATGGTGCAATGGATAATGTGCTAATGGATAGAGTTTCAAATCTGATCTCAGACACTTACTAGTTCCGTGGCTCCAGAAAGCTATTTAACCTCTATATGACTTTCTCAGTCAGAAACTTAGTTTCTCCTGTAAAACAAAGATAATAACAGCACCTATCCCCAGTTGTTGTGAGGATCAAATGAGATAATTTTTGTAGTGTTTACCAGAGTTGCTGGCACATAGTGGGTGATTAACAAAGTTTGCTCTTTCTTTTCCTCCACCTTCTCTCCTGCAATACTACTAATACCTCAGTGCAGGACTTCCATCACCTCAAGCCTGATCTATTCCAAGAGCCTGCTGTTTGGTCTGACTGCAAGAAGATTTCACACTGCAAGCTATCCTCCTTTCAACTGTCTGTGATCTTCCTAATACACATGTCTGATCATGGCATCACTGGCACATACACCTTTCCCGCAATAAACTCCAATGGCTCCTTATCACCTCCTAGATTCAATATGAACTCCTGCTAGGCATTCAAAACCCTTCATGAACTGGCACCTTCCTACCTTTCCAATCTCCTAACACCAACTCATCCCCACTTACTCCATAATCCAGTTACACTGGCCTCCCTGCTGTTCTTCACACAAAACATTTTCATCTCTTAATCCCTTGGCATTTCGGTTGTTCCTCTAGCCCAGAATGCTCTCCCTCCTCATCTCTACCTCCTGGCTTCCCTGACTTTCTTCAAATCCCAGCCTGATTCCTCTTAATGTTAGTGCCATCCCTTAGCGGGTTATTTCAAACTTATCTTGTATGTTTCTTGTTTGTTCAGTAGCTGTTTGAATAGTCTCCCCTATTAGACCGTGAGCTGTTATAAGGCAGGAAATCTCTTACTGTGCTTTGTGTCCCCAGTGTTTGGCACAATGTCCGGCACATAGTAGGAGCTTAATAAATGTTTGGCGAATGACTGATCCTCCCTTATCTACAAAATAAGGCTGTACTATAATCCCTCTAAACATGACTCTAGTTCTAAACATAGATTTCCTATAACACCAAATCCAGGGTCCTTTGCATTTACATCACCCTTGCCTCTCTTCCCACGGTAGGCGATGGAGGTCGGGGTAGGGGGGGAAAAGAGGTTGGCACCGGGGAACATGCTAATATCTCCAGTGATCCTGAATTTGAGAAGGTGCACAGCAGGGTGGGGGTGAAAGGGGGGACGGGGAGACAAAGGCGAAAACATTCTAGAGGTCCTGGGCCCTCTGAAAGTGCAGGCAGTCTTATGGCAACCTGCCTCTGGCGAACTCCTTTTTCCCTTTTAGCGCATAAATGTCCTGTCACCTATCCCATCCTGCCCTGTGTAATAAACACACACACACACACACACACACCCCTCTCTGTCACACCTCTTGGACAGAAGAATTGGCGCCAACTATCATGGTCCAAACCCTTAAACCTAAAGCATGAACGCAGCCATACACCCATCAGACCTCCCGTTCTCTCTTCAAGGCAGAAAAGGTGATAATCCTCTTCAAAATTCTCCCAGAAAATCAGCATCTCCGTACAACGAAGCTGGATTAAAAATCAAAAACTCAGTTCACAGCAAAGACTAGAGATTTCTTTCTCCTCTTTTAAACATGGGAGCAGCCATATTGCTGTACGGAAAGGGTTATTTCGGAGCTTGATCCTACTCTTGACGCGAGATCAGAGTTTTAAGTGGGCGTGGCAGAGGAGCTGGTCTCGCGGCGCGCCGGCTAGCGGGTGGGATAAAGCGCGACAGAGAATAGGCGAGCACGTTCTTTGAGAGAAGAACGCACGCGCGAAGAGCGCGCACGACGTAGGTAACGTGATGACGAAAGATGCCGCGGAGATTTTTAAAATTCGTAGCGGCTAGGTGATGGCTGTTTGCTGTAGTCCGAACTTTGGGCCTCATTAGGACCCTTCTTCCTGCCCCTCCCTCAGCCTTCCGACCCCCGGCTGTCTGTCTTATTTTAAAGAAGACTGGAAAGGTAGGAAGTCTTTAAAAGCCAAGCAGTAGATTTTATGTTTAATCCTTGAGGTAATAGGGAGCCACTGAAATTCATTTAGCAACGGGGAAATAGGGTCCGGACTGTGCTTTAGGAAAGTCATATAGATAGCTGAGTGGAGAATGGATTGGGGGGAATACTTTTTGGCCCAAATGGAGTAGAAAGAGCCTTAGCATTCTGCAAATAGGGTATTGTTGGATCTAAGTTCTGATCTGCGACTTATTACTTCTTTGAGCTTCACTGTCGGAGAAATAGCTCCCTATTCTATAACCATGTATGACAAATCCCCCACTGTCTGTTGTGAAGTTTCCTGGCTCTCACCAAACATCTGAAAATAGAAACAGAGGACAGTAAACAAGAAAAGGGGATTAACTTGCTAGAAACTGGATCCCGGGGTAAAAACTATTAGCTAGTTAACCAGGGAGATGGCACAAAATATTTTAAGAACTGGAGGCAAGAAAAAGTATTTTTGCTTTATTTATTTAATACTAAATACAACTAATGTTAAAAATATTTTTGCCTTATCCAACTAATGTTTAAGTGAACTAATTTTAATCTTTTTTATCTAGTTTAAATCTAAGTTTAACTAGAACTAATACTAATCGTCAAGCATTTTATTAAGTATTTACTAGTAATACCCTAGGGTCACAAAGGCAAAATTTGAAACGGTCACTCTTCCCTGATTATTGTTTAAATGAGGGGCATATATATGTGAGGGACATATATAAGTGAGCATGAGAACGTTCATAAGAAGATACAAAATGCAAGTTAATTTTGTGGGAAAGGCACTAGCAATTTGAGGGGATCAGGAAAGATTTCCTGTAGATGGTGGTACTTTGGAAGAGAAGGGGTCTAAGAGTTAATGTGAGAAAGGAATGTGTTCCAAGCAGAGAGGTAGTTCTTTGTTATTGTTTATCCTTCCTCTCAAAGATGAAAATCTTGATGATGGCATCAAGGAGGTGATGCCATGGCATGCAAGTGAATTGGATTTAAGCAAGGGAGAACTGGGCAAGGTCACCTGCCTCACTTTCCTCTCCAGAGCCATCTGGGTCCAGTGGTTAGATATATATCAGGATGACTGGAGATGGCTCTGGATGCAGTGGGAAACCTTGACCTTTTTAAGAATCTTTAATAGGTCTTAGTTTGACTGAAGCAACCACCTCAGTGATAAAGCCTAGGTAAGAAAGAAATAAGTGACATTTTTACCTCATCATAAATAGAGAAATAAGTTTCAATCTGGGAGAAGACACTGAGGGTTTCTTCGTTTTCAAGGCTTAGGAGGCAATGCAACAGCACTGTGATAGGAGTTGAAGTATTATGTGTAAGGAGGAATAAGAAGATAAGGCCAATTTAGCAAAACTAATATATAAGAGAATGAGAGTGATGTGTAAAAGGAGTAAAGATAAATTGAAGGCATGTTATGAAAGATTTTAAATACCAAACAAATCTATATTTTATTCTAGTAGCAGTGGGGAGCCACTAGAATTTATTAAGTAGCAAAGTGACATGGTCAGCTCTGTACTTTAGGAAAATCATTTTGGCTACTCTGTAGGTATTGAATAAGAGTGGGGACAAACCTGAGATATGGAGATCAATGAAGAGTTTACTGCAGCAAACTTTATGAGAAATAATGAAGGTGGCAAAAGAAATTTAATGGTCAGATGACATTAGACCTTGTATTGGGTAGAGTGCTGGACTTGTCATCTATTCATTCAGCAATAATTTCTTAAACTCTTACTAGGTTCTAAGCACTAGACATGCAGAGACAAATGAGAGATTTAGACCCAGGTTTTCCTCACTTTTTTGTGTAAGAGACAGAAATGTGAAATGAGCCCATAGAATAATGTGTAATAAAGCCAAATTGAGGGACTTGAAATGCCACTCAAAAAGTGAGGAAAACCTGGATCTAGCTCCCACATATGGTATCCAAGATTTACCTCTTGAATTAGAGATGTTGCTATTAAAAATAGAATTTATCAAAAAATGCAGTACGTCAAATCTAAAATCAATGACAAAATCAAAATGAGAAAATTTATCAAATTCGTAAGAAAAACCATGTCTCTAGAATTGTGCTGAGCAATGGGGATGATACAAAGATGGATAAGGCAAAATCTCACCTTTGAGAAATAACATTAACTGCTAGTTATATTGCACTTGAAAATTTAGAGTTAACATACATTATTTCATTGACTTCTCACTTCATATGGTCTAGTAGGAATTAAGAACCTACTGGAACAGTTAAAATTAATTATTTCACTGCACGATGATGATTCAAAATAGTGCACGAGAAAGATTAAAAATGTTATGAGATTCTGAACAAAGAAAGATAATTTGGGATATAGATTTTTAGAGGTGACTAGGAGAGCTTGGTAGTGCAGTGGATCAACCACTGGGTTGGTCAGGAAAACATGAGTTCAAATCCAGCCTTAAGCACTTAACAATTGTGTGATGCTGGGAAGTCACTTAACCCTCTTTGCCTCAGTTTCTTCATCTGCAAAATGAGCTGGAAAAGGTATGCAAATCCAATATCTTTTCCAAGAATACCCCAAACGGGATTAACAAAGAATCAGACTGAACAAGAGAAGTCTCCTTTGAGTTAGATCTTGAATAACAGGTAGAATTGCAGGAGGCTAAGTTAGGAGAAAGAGGGGATTCCAGGCATAGAAAATAGCATGAGCAAAGGCACAGTGGAGAATGTATAAAATGTATTCTAGAAATTTAAATTTCTTAATTTTTTATGTGTCATGATTGACCTCTTTTGACAGTCTAATGAAACCAACAGACCCCTTTTCAGAATGTTTTTAAATGCAGAAAGTAAAATACATAGGATTATATTGGAATAGGAGACCAATTACTTTGTAATAAAGATGTAATTGTTTTTCCCCATCCAAATTCATAGACCTCCTGAGGCTCTATAAACCCCAGGTAAAGAACTGTTGACAGTATTTGGGGAAGCATAGTATGAGAAATTACTCAAAAGATAAGCATTTGAAGGAGCAACTACATGGCATAATTGATAGAGCATCGGCCCTGAAGTCAGGACAACCTGAATTCAAATCTGGCCTCAGACACTTAACACTTCCTAGTTGTGTGACTCTGGGCAAGTCACTTAACCCCCAACTGCCTCAGAAAAAAAAAAAAAAAAAGGCATTTGAAAGTTGCTATATTAGAGAGAGCTTTGAACGCATGGCTAAAGCATTTGAAATTTCTTCCTAATGAGGACAAAAGGCAGCAATATGAGAAATAGGTTGAAGTGGGACTGGCTTATCAGCAATTAGAAGACCATTGCAGATTTGGAACTATGCCCAAAGGTCTATAAAATTGTCCATACCCTTTGATCTAGCAATTCTAAAAAGATAATAAATAGGTGAAAGACCCCATGTGTATAAAAATATTTGTAGCAGCTCTTTTTTGTGGTGGTTTGAGGGGATGCCCATCAATTGAGGAATGGCTAAATAAATTGTGGTATATGAATGTCTATTGTTCCATAAGAAGTGATGAGTAGGCAGATTTCAGAAAAACCTGGAGAGACCAACATGAACTAATGCTAAGTGAAGTGATCATAACCAGGAGAATATTGTATACAGTATAACAGCATTGTATGATGATCAACTATGTTAGACTTAGCTCTTCTCAACAATACAGGGATCTAAGACTGAACCAAAAGACTTGTGATGAAAATTGCCTTCTACATCCAAAGAAAGAAATATGGAGACTGAATGCAGATCAAAGCATACTATTTTCATAGTTTTAATTTGTTTTTTGTTTTTTTCTTCTTTGTGACTTTTCCTTTTTGTTCTGATTCTTCTTTCCCATCATGACTAATAGGGAACTATATTTACCATGATTGTACATGTATGTATAGTCTATTTCAGATTGTCTTGGGAGGGGTGGGGAAGTGGGGGGAAAGGGGAGAGAAAAATATGGAACCCAGAATATTAGTTTTAAGTTCCAGATTCTCTCCCTTCCTATCCTCCATTAAGAAGGCACTTTTTTTTTGAAGTTATGCAAAACATTTCTGTAAAAGTTATTTACATGTAATTGGAAAAAAATAAAATTCTCTTAAGTGGGGGTAGGAGGAATAGGAGAAAGTTGTTGCAGTAATTCAGACCCAGAATGATAAGCATCAGAACTAAAGTGATTGGAGTAAGGAATGAAGGGAAGATCAAGGATGAGACATTACAGAAATTAAGTAGCACTTAGTAACTTAAAAGAGCCCTGGATAAAAGGAAGTAGGAAAATTAAATTAAATGGAGATTTTATACATGAGAACCTAGATAAATAATCTCATTGGCAGAAGCTATAACTTTTTTTTTTGAAGATTGATAATTGCTTCCACACTTATTACTTTACCTTCTTGCCTCCCCACCCTCAATCTTCTTTCCTCCCCCCCCCCCTTACATTAATTTTATATACTCAGTTCACAGGGATGAAGAGAAGTTCTGTTTCTACTGGTGCTGCTGGTCGCCAGTCTATGCAGGCTTTGAGATCACAAGATTTCAATAAACAAGGTCTTTATACTCCAGTAACGTAAGTATTACTGACAGTGATCCTTATCTGTATGTTTTAATATTGGAGGGAAAGAAATCTGTACAATTGGAAGATTTTGAAAGTGAAGATTATGTTGTGATGAGTAGAAAGGATATGGGATTAGAAGGCCTCCCTTCTGCTCACTTTTTACAACTTCTTAACCTGATCTTCAGTCAATGAACATTGAACTAGATTCAGTGTCATACAGGGATGTTTTATCTTTCTCGTATAAACATAAATAAAAATTTGAACAATGCAGTTTATCAGAAAATCATATAACCTTTCATTTAAATTATTTTAAGATAGACCTGAAATTTACTTTCATGCAGAAGAGATAATGGCAATTCATAGAAAAACTACCTGTGTCTTCCTAGGTGTTGTGCTCATAATTCCTATAGCTACCATCAGGTAAGTGAGGGTGTCTTGAGTTTTGGTTAGCAATTTACTCTACAAGCCTGGTTAGTGGTGCCTCAGAGTATTTGTCACATCATTTCTTGGTGCTTTTCCTATAAAAATATGATTATCAGAGTTAGAAAACTTGGCTTGCAACAACCTTATGTTCAATTATTAGATGACCTTTTTCATATGGTATACAATAAATTGGCAGTACATTCATTTAGCATATCAACATATTTGACAATCAGACCAGGATGAAAAGCAGTGACAGTAGTTCTAGTAGAATTTCACAATGGACTATTATCTCAACCACTTACTACCTGTATAACTGTCAGTAATTCACTTATTTTTTTCTTCATTTTTAAAATGGGGATGACAGAGGACAAAATAATAGAGTAAAAGTCAGCATATGTCTCCCCCCCTGCTGGTAGTTATAGGAATTACAGGCTTTTGGTTTTTTAAAATCTAGACCACAAGCCTCTGGGAAGTTACTGTACAGCACTTATAGGTAGGGCTACAGATAGCTTGCCCCCAACGTCTATTAGAATTCCTGGAAGAGATGAAAGAAGATAAAAAATGGATCGTATAAATCAGAAATGAGGAACCTTTTTTCCTTGTGAAGAACCATTTGGAAATTTATAACATCACTTGTGAGTCATACAAAATTATCAACTTATAGAATTCAAGCACTAGAAGGTTATTATGCCAAGCTCATTATTACCTGCAATTGCCTTAGCAAATGATTTCACAGGGCATACAAGACTAAACATTTCCCACTCCTATTATGAATGAAATGAGAACTCTAGAGCAGTATTGTCAAACTCAAATAGAAACATATGTCTGTGGCTGCATATTGACTTTAAAAACTACAAAGTAATATCTGTTATGTTATATTTTTATTTATTTTGCTAAACATTTCCTAGTTGCTTTTTAATCTGGTTTCCTAGAGGCTTCTTACTTGGCTTGTAAATTTGACATTCTGCTTTAGAGGATAGACTTGGAAGGAGAATAAACAGTTTAGTGCAGGAGATGCAAATTCTGACTCAAGTAAAGGACTCTCTGAGAATAAACTAAAATAAATAAAGGAATGAATAAATAAATTAAATTTTGTTAAAAATCAAGAATTATTGAAATTAAAAAAAAGCAGATATCTCTTATCAAAAACAACAGACCTAGAAAACAGGTCAAAGAATGATAATCTAAAAATTATCAGACTATCAGAAGAAGAAGAAGAAAAAAAAAGCTTGGGTATAATTCCATTATAAAAGAAAATTATTCAGACCCTATTAAAATTAGAAGGCAAAATTAAAAAAAAAAAAAAAGGCATGCTGGAAAAAAAAACTCAAGAACATCATGGAAATCATAATCAAAATTCAGAGCTTCCAAGTTAAAGAAAAATATTGTGTGCATACTATTTTGAAGTGCCTTGGTGGAATCATGTACTACATGGCAACTACCATTTTAAAGAACAGGAGAGATTGGAATGAAATATTCCAAAAGGCAAAAGAGAGATACAGTCCAAAATTTACTGAGCAACACTAGGGAGAAGTGGGGGACCAAAGAGCCAGAGTGGGTCCTTAATGAAGCATAGGACTTCCAAAAATTCCTGGTTTTGAATAAGATATTTGAAATACAAATATACAAGTGAAGAGAAAGCTAGAAATGCAAGTAATTGGATCAGTTGGACGGGACTGTACATTGAAGAAGGATTTACATTCTAATATGCAGGAAAAAGATGTGTCCCTTCAAAATTCTAATGTCTTTAAAGGTCATAGTGTTCACTAAGACAATATAATGGTAGTTTTGTTCAGTTTGATGATTTTAAGTAAAATTTTTTTAAAAGGAATAGGAAATACATTAAGAAAGAGGAGATGAGAGGCAGCTAGGTGGCACAGTGGATAGAGCACCAGCCCTGAAGTCAGGAGGACCTGAGTTCAAATTTGATCTCAGGCACTTAACATTCCCTAGCTGTGTGACCCTAGGCAAGTCACTTAACCTCAATTGCCTCAGCAAAAAAAAAAGAAGAAGAAGAAAGAGGAGATGGAGCTTATTGTTTCATATAATTGGAATGTTTGAAAGAAGAGGGTGGAAGAAGTGACTATAACAGTGTAATTAGGCAGCTCAGTGAACAGAGTACTGGATCAGGAGTCTGGAAAACCTGCATTCAAATCCATCATTAGACACTTAATAGCTGTGTGACCCAAGGCAAGTCATTTTCCTCAAATGTAAAATGGGAATTAAAAAGAGCATCTACCTCCTAGGGTTATGAGAATCAAATGAAATAATATTTGTAGTGTTTGCACAGTGCCTCACAAATAGTAGACACTATATAAATGCTTATTCTCTTCTCTGTTCCCTAATATAAACCTTGCTTTCCCCTGAACTATACAAAAGAGGGTTGAACAAACATAAAATTTGATGTGGAAAAATCATCAAATTCAAAAGGAAATCAGGCAGGAACTGTGGAGGAGGAATAGAGATAAGTGAGAAGGGAAATGGAAATGCCATTATATTCAGAATTAAAAAAAAAAAAAAAGAAAAGAAAAATAAGGATAATACTTGTATTGTCCAGTTTTAACTGCAAAGTACTGTATGAATATAGGATTTAATATAAAATGCTTACTTTAAGTGTCCATAATTGCACAAGTGCAGGTATTTCTTCTGTCCTTGTATCCCCTTGCACTGCCTTTTTGCCATAGTAGTGTCTTCACAAATTGTTATAACTGAAAAAATTGATATAAACTCATCAGGAGCCAAAATTCTGGTATGAGATTTTTTTCAAACAGGCTATTTCTCAGAGGACTAAAATATATGTCTCTTAGCTGTATTTATCCTTTTCTAATTTACTAAATTTTGCAGAGCCTTCAGGAATCCATTATTGCTTCTGCAAAGCATTAGATAGGGAAGGAAGAAAGAATAAACATTTATATAGCCCCTACTATGCACTAGGTACTTTACTAAACCCTTTACAAAAATTATTTCATTGGATCCTCACAACCACCCTAGAAGATAGGTGCTATTATCCCCATTTTATATTTGAGCAAACTGAGGCAAACCAAGGTAATTTATCCTCAGGTCACATGGCTAGCAAATGTCTGAGGTCAGATTTGAATTCTCTTATGCACTTCACTACTTAGCTGTCTCTAAAATAGCATTGATTTAAATAATAGTTATTAGCTGCCTTAACCCCAACTGCCTCACCCCCCCCAAAAAAAATTTTTAAATAAAAAAATGAACAAGAGAAATATTGATTAAACACCACTGTGTGTGTGTGTGTGTGTGTGAACTTGAAATCCTTCTCCAAATACTTTATTTTCACAAATGTTTTATATACAAATGCTTAAGGTTAAAAGGACTTCACACTAAGCTTCACTTGTCATTAATTGCTTTAATTCAGGCTTAAATTTTACTTTCTGCTTTCCTTATTTAGAACTTCTATATGTCTGCCTATTTTAAAGTCTGTTGTTTCTAACCTAAGTTGCAAAAAACTTAACAAACCTTTGGTCATTTTAAAACAAATACAGTTTCCTTCAAAGACAAAACTTGAAATTATGTCAGAAGTGAAAAAGTATGTAATGTAATTTCTTTCCAACAGTCTGTTGTGTGTTCTTAAATAAGAAGTGTTACATCCTAATAAACAGTGAAATTGCATTTATTTTTTAGAGCATTTTGCTTTATAGACTTGTGATTCTTTTTTCTTAAAGCAAAGAAAGACCAGCCTTTGGGAAGTTGAATACTAGTAGACTTACACCTGGCACATCCACCTCTGAAAGGAAAATCAGCTTATTTGGTAAAAGGTAATATTAATGTTGGCCTTTTTCTTTCCAATGAAACAAAAAATATTTATTGAATACATTTTACATGCCTGGTACTATATTATAGTCTTGAGGATCCATCCTTTCTAAAATCTTTCCAAAATTCTAAAATACTTTGATGCTATAATATCTGAAAATGAAAAGCAAAAATGAGTGATAAAATTACTTACAACCAAAAATGAGCATCAACAAACAATTCAACAGACATTTATTAAATGATTACTATGTACAAAGTACTGAGTTAAGTGTTAGGACTACAGAGCTAAAAACAAAGCAGTCCAAGGGTGAACTGATATCAATATATATAAGTAAATATAAGGTAATTTCAGAATTGAGGTGGCATTCAAACACCTGGAGGAAGGGAGAGAAGGATATTTCAGAAAAGGCTTTCTATGGGATATGGTACCTGAGCTGATTTTTAAAGGAAATTGGGAATTCTTGAGAAAAGAGATCGGAAGGAAGAGCATTGACCACTGTGGACACCAGTTGAAAGTTATGGAAAGCCTTATTTTGACTGTCTCAGTTTCCTTATTTATAAAATATGGAAATAATAGCATTTAAATCCCAAGATTGCTGGGAGAATAAAAAGATAATTGTATGTTTTTATTTTGCAAATTCTAAAGTGGTATATAAATTCTAGCTACCATCAATAATCATAATAGTAATAATGATAATGGTGATAATGACATTTGATTTGGAGTCAGGAAAACCCAAGTTCAAATCCTATCAGATGCTTGCTAGAAGGCACTTAATCTTTCTCAACCTTAGTTTCATCATATTTAAAAATGAAGATCATAACAGTAGCTACCTTATATGATTATTATAAAAATAAAATAAAATATAGTCTGTGTAAAGTGTTTTGAAAATCTTAAAACACCCAAAAAATGTTAACTGTTATTATATTTAAGAGATTCAATAATAGGGAATATGTCTTCTTTTTAAAAGTCTCTGGCCAATTAAAAAAAAGTAGAATTTGTTATAATGCCTAAAGAATAATCTTCAGCCATTCTACTGCTAAACACTTTTGCAATAAAACAAAGATTTTCAGAGATTAAGAGGGGGGAGGGAGAAAAGATTTAAAAGGAATAATATAATAATTTTAGTGCCAATCCAACTCTTTTCTGATTTGAGAAAAAAGACCTTCCTGGAGCTTTATGCAGAAAATAAATGAAATGTGAACAATACAAAAGTAAATAAGTCATTTTGTTTAAATTAAATGGGAAAACTTTTGTACAAAAAAAGTGTATCTAGGATAAGAAAGGAAGTAGTTCACAAAAAAAAAAAAATCTTTTTGTCAAGATATCTCTTATGAGGATAGCCAAAATATATAGACATCTAACAGAAATATATGACCAAAAATCATTCTCCAATAGAGTACTTGTAAAATATAAACAAATAATTTTGTTTCTAGTAGTTTTTTAGTTGAGTCTTTAGGGTTCTCTATGTATATCATCATGTCATCTGCAAAGAGTGATAGTTTGGTTTCCTCATTACCTACTCTAATTCCTTTAATCTCTTTTTCTTCTCTTATTGCCAAAGCTAACATTTCTAATACAATATTAAATAGTAATGGTGACAGTAGGCAGCCTTGTTTGACTCCTGATCTTATTGGGAATGGTTCTAGTTTGACTCCATTACATATGATGCTTGCTGAAGGTTTTAAGTAGATACTACTAATCATTTTAAGGAAAAGTCCATTTATTCCTATACTCTCCAGTGTTTTTAATAGGAATAGGTGTTGGATTTTATCAAAGGCTTTTTCTGCATCTATTGAGATAATCATATGGTTTTTATTAATTTGGTTATTAATATAATTGATTATGCTAATAGTTTTCCTAATATTGAACCAGCCCTGCACTCCTGGTATAAATCCTACTTGGTCATGGTGTATTATCCTGGGGATGACTTTCCGTAATCTTGTTGCTAGAATCTTATTTAAATTTTTGCATCAATATTCATTAGGGAAATGGGTTTATAGTTTTCTTTCTCAGTTTTCTCCCTACCTGGTTTAGCTATCAGCACCATATCTGTGTCATAGAAGGAATTTGGTAGTACACCTTCTTTCCCTATTTTTTCAAATGGTTTATATAGTATTGGGATTAATTGTTCTTTGAATGTTTGGTAAAATTCACATGTAAATCCATCTAGCGCTGGAGATTTTTTCTTAGGGAGTTGCTTAATAGCTTGTTCTATTTCTTTTTCCAAAATAGGGCTATTTAAATAATTTATTTCCTCTTCTGTTAACCTTGGCAATCTATATTTTTGTATATATTCCTCCATTTCATTCACATTATCGAATTTATTGGCATAAAGTTGGGCAAAGAAACTCCTAATTATTACTCTAATTTCCTCTTCATTGGAGGAAAGTTATCATTTTTGAGACTAACAATTTGATTTTCCTCTTTCCTTTTTCTAATCAAATTAACTAAAGGCTTATCTATTTTGTTGGTTTTTTCATAAAACCAACTCTTAGTTTTATTTATTAATTCAGTAGTTTTCTTATTTTCAATTTTATTGATCCCTTTAATTTTCAGAATTTCCAATTTGGTATTTAATTGAGGGTTTTTAATTTTGTCTTTTTCTAGCTTTTTAAATTGTAAGCCCAGTTCATTGATCTTCTCTTTCTCTGTTTTATGCAAGTAAGCATCTAGAGATACAAAATTACCCCTTATAACTGTTTTAGCCGTGTCCCACAAATTTTGGTATGTTGTCTCATTATTGTCATTCTCCTGGATGAAATTTTCGATTGTGTCTATAATTTGCTCTTTCACCCATTCATTCTTCAGGATTAGATTATTTAATTTCCAATTAACTTGTGGTCTATTTTCTCCTGGCCTTATATTACATGTGAGTTTTATTGCATCATGATCTGAGAAGGATGCATTTACTATTTCTGCTTTTCTGCATTTGATTTTGAGGTTTTTATGCCCTAACACATGATCAATTTTTGTATAAGTTCCATGAACCCCTGAGAAAAAGTATACTCCCTTCTATCACCATTCAATTTCCTCCAGAGATCTGTCATACCTAACTTTTCTAGCCTTTTGTTTACCTCCCTAACTTCTTTCTTACTGATTTTGTGATTTGATATATCTAATTCTGAGAGAACAAGGTTGAGATCCCCCACTAGTATAGTATTATTGTCTATTTCTATAAACAAATAATTTTAAAAGAAAAGCAAACTATTAATCATATGAAATAATGCTCCATATCACTACAAATCAGAGAAAAGCATATCAAAGCAACATTTAAGTTTCACCTCATACTCAAATTGGCAAAAATTACAAAATTTGAAAATAGTCAATATTGGAGAGGTATTAACAGATTGACATAATCTGGTAATGAATTGTGAAAAAAAGTGACAAAAATATTCATATCCTTTGAATTCTACCTCTAGAAGGTCATTGACAAAAAGAAAATCTCCACAGACTTCAAAATATTTATAATAGCAATTTTACTGATAGCAAAGAACTAGAAACAAAGTAGATGTCTATCATATGGAATGGCTAAGTCAATTTTGGTACACTGATTGTAATGGGATTATTATTGTATTATCAGAAACATTGATTATGATGAATGTAGGGAAGCACAGAAAGGATTGTGTGAACCAATACATAATGAGATAAGCAGAACCAAGAAAATGATATATATCATGATTACAGTAGTAAAAACAAAAAATAATCACCACCAAGAAATTGAAACAATGTTGTGAAATTATAGACATAAGAACACATCTCTCTTCCCATTTCTTTTCTAAAGAGTAAAGTAAAATTGTACTTTCTGCTTTTTGAAATAGTTTTTAAATTAGAAGTAAACTCCTAATCTAGATTTGGCTAAAGAAATGTAAGGAAAATAGGGAACCATTTTCACTACTTTTATTTGTTTCCAGAACTAGTGGGCCTGGATCCCGGAACAGTCTGCTTGGTGTATTTGGTGGCTCTGAAAAAATCAAAGACCCTAGACCACTTAATGACAAAGCATTCATTCAACAGTGTATTCGACAACTCTGTGAGGTATTCTGCCAATTGATGTTTTAAATTCTAAATGTTAGTTTAGGAAATTTTCAATCAACAAATAATGTATTAAAAAATAATAATAATTCTTGTAGTTTCTTACAGAAAATGGCTATGCCTTCAGTGTTTCCATGAAATCTCTTCAAAGTCCATCTGTTAAAGACTTCCTAAAGATCTTCACTTTTATTTTTGACTTTTTATCACCTTCTTATGAGCTTCCTGATAGCAAGTTTGAAGAGGAGGTTCCAAGAATCTTGAAAGATCTCGGGTTTGTATGTTAAATTTTTCATGGGCCTAAAAATATAAGAGGAGAAGCATTCAGAGCATATATTTGTACCCAAAGAGTATAAAAACTTTAGAATATGAAAATAAATCTGGCTGCAAACAACAGTATATAGTTAGTGTACAAGAATGTTGAAAAGAAAATTTTTACCAAAGTTAATTATGAACAAGAGGCAATATGGCATAGTAGATAGGGTATTGACCTTGATCTGAAACTAGAGTTAAAGTCATGGATCCTTATTACCAAGGGCAAATTGTATAATCTTTCAATGTCCAGAGCAACTGAAATAAAAACATGTCTGTCTCCATGAGTTCTCAAACTGAGATTGCTCTACACTGATGAAATCACAACTGATGATCTTATATTCAGTTTATCCTTGTGCTTTTGGACAATAATTATTACTATTGCAATTTTTTGTTCAAAAGAAAGTTATAGAGGTGACCATGTTGCTTCCTTAGTTAGCCAAACTTTTTCTCTCTTCTTCCTGCCACCTAATAAAGTTCTTTTCTTCCTTGATACAACTCAAACATAATCCTCCTCATGAAGGAATACCCACAAACCATTAGCCACCCTCTCTCTAAAGCTACTTTGTATACATTAGTACAGTATTTATTTTGCTAACTTGCTCAAATTAGTTTCTGACAACAAAGTAAATTTGAGTAAAGAACAAATAACTAGCTAAATAAGGAAATTTATGGCTTATTAATAATTATGTCCAAGTTATGGTAGTTCTGCTATATGAACCCATCCCCTCCCACCTTCATCCCCAGTTATTCTCAAGGAATCCAGTACCTGTTTTACCATCTTCTTTTCTTCCCCTATTTGGTATCTTTAATCCATTTAGATGCTTTCTCAAGCTTTGTGATATTCTAGTTCCTCAGCCTATTTAAGTTCCATGATCAATTCCATTCCATATCAGCCACATATGCTAGATCTCTTCATTATTCATTGGTGTTCAGCTTCCCCACTTAGAAATTCTGGCATCCCTCTATCTGACTATAATCTCAGATCATTCCACTAATCTATTTTTTATTCTCATCCAGACTTCTAATCTTCCTATTCCTTAGTATTTTCTCAGACTTCTGAAATTGGACCCCTGTTTTGATTTTACTTAATTCTGCCAGCATCAGCCCAGTAAACAACTATTTCAACTTCACTCTGTCCTCTTTTCCAGAATTCCTAGTCCCTTTTTTCTATTGTCATTTTCTGTTTTCAAATCTTAACTCTGTGTTATTCTCACACAGGAGCTGCTAAAGTGAGTTTCACAACTGTGCTTATTAGATGCATTAGAAATTCATAAACAGTCTTAACTGGCCCCACACTGCAGCAAGTCAGTTATCTAAGACTGACTCCTGTCTCATCCCTCAGAAAATCTTTTCCATACCTTCTCTTCTCTCCTTAAGGCTTCCACATCTCCCCTTTTCCTTCCCCTTTCTCTTAGCTGAAAATCTTCTCTACTAAAATTTGAGACCATTTGATGTAGGGTCCCTCTTCTCCTTTTCTCTTTATCTTGATTTGACATCATCTCAAAACTTTTTCTTCCTTACAGTCCAATGAGGGGAACATTTTTACCAGGTCCAAACGCTCAAGTATCAGTGTACTTGGTACTATCCACTTCTGTCTTCACCATCAAATTGTATCCTCAAGGTCTTTTCTCAGTCCTCATCTCTTTGATTTTTATACTACATTTGATACTGCTGACCTTCCTCTTCCGGATGCTTCTTCCTTTCAAAATTTTCATGGCACTTCTTTCTCCTGATTCTCTTTCTCTTTTTCTTGCCCCTTTTTCTCAGTCTCCTTTGCCAGCTTATCATCCATATTATAATCTTAAATTGATTAATCCCCAAAGTACTTTCTTAGGCTCCATATTCTTTTCTTACTCTATACATAGGCAGTAACCTCAAGGGCTGTCATGAGTTTATCTCTTCAAATAACCTCTAGTCCATCCACAGCCCTAATAAACAGATTATCAAAAGAAAAAAGACTAAGAGGAGTAATAATTACTACTATAATTTTTATATAGAGTTTACTAGGTTTCAGGCCCTATGGTAAGCACTTTATAAATTTCTCATTTGACTGTCACAAAAATCTTGAGAGCCAAATGTTGTTACTCCCATTTTTACAGTTGAGGAAACTGAGCAAGCAGGGTTAAGTGACTTACACACTGTCACCCAGCTAGTCAGTATCTTAAGACAATATTACTTAAGTTAGTCTTTTCTGACTTTGGATCCAGCTCTGTCCACTGCACTACCTCTTCCCATGGAGTCAGTCCCAGATTGCTAATTATTGGATATTTCAAACAGAATATAGCAGAGACATTTTAATTCAACATGTCCAGAACACAACTCATTATCTTTCCTTCCAAACTTGCCCCTTTTCTGAACTTTTTGTTTGAACAGTTTTGTTAAAGAAACTGCTGATTTTCTAGTCAGTGTTTTGCAATTTTGGATTCATCTCTTCAATTCTCACTTTTCCTCACCTCAAAACCCAAACAATAAATTACCAGGTTTTTTTTTCCCTGTATCTCTTACATCTAACTCCTTTACTCACACAGGTACCACCTTAGTTTAATCCCTCATCTTTTCTTGCCTAAACTATTGCAATGGCCTCTTAAATTAATCTCTCTTTCTCAGTTTATTTGCTATTCTAGGCCATCCCACACACTGCTACCATGTTATTTCTTCATCCATGCAACTCTATATATAAAGTTCTCTGTATAGTTTTTTTAAATTCTATATACAACTTTTCCCCTATACATTATAATCCTCCAGCACTTTATGATTAAGTCAAAATAGCAGTCATTTTGTTTCTAACATAAATATCTTTTCTGTGCCTGTCTGCCCAATCCCAATTTCTAAAACACTTCTCATTTTCCTCTCTCTCATAGATTCCTCTCTTCCCTTTTTGACACAGCTCAAACACAATCTTCTGTATGAAGCTTTTCCTAAACTCACAACTGCTAGCACCTTCCCTTTAAAACTCTCATATTTAACTACTTTGTGTATTTATTTTGTTGTATCTTTATTCTGTAATACTATATATATTTTAATGTAATCTCTCACCTATTAGAAAACAAATTACTTATGAATAAAGATTATTCTTTATTTATATTTCCAGTACCTAGCACATAGTAGGATTTAATAAATACTTTTGTTGATTTTTTTATGAAATGCTTATTTTATCTACTCTTATGTTTAATATATTAACTACATTATTGTTGCTTTTATAGGTATCCATTTACTTTACCAAAAAGCTCCATGTATACAGTAGGAGCACCTCATACATGGCCTCATATTGTGGCAGGTTTGAACTGGCTTATAGACTGTGTTAAGGTATTGTTTGATTTGAATAATGTAAAATTAAAACATTTGCTTTTTAAAATATAGGGATATTTTGCATGCCAAAATAAATATTAATAAATTATTTTTATAAATAAAAGGCATTTATAAATATTTATATATTGTATATAAATATAATATATAATTATAAAATTATCATAAAAATTTTAAATAAAATAATAAAGCAGAGGTTCACATCTATAGTTTTACAGTGCCTCAGGGACATAAAATTTCATTCCAAATTAAAATAAAAAATCTTTTCCTTAAAAGTAAATTAAAACTAAATAGATAAGGCATATATCATTTAGTTGAGATGACTAATTTTTCCCCACAGCTTTCTGTTCCAAAATTGTCATTTAAACATTCTCTACAAAATTATTTTTACTATCGTTTTACTTCATATATATTTATACAATATACTTATGTTTCTACCATATATACCATATACAATTATGTTTATATTACATATTTTATCCTATATTTATACTATGCAATTAATGCAACTATACATATTTATAAAGAAAATTTTTAATTTCAAAGTATTTTTTAAAATTTGATATTTCTTTCATTTGTATACTTAAAAAGTTATATTTAACTAAATTTTTCTGAGTTATAAACTTTACATTGGAAAGGAAAAGATGTTTCTTTACATCAATATGATTTTTAGTTCTGAACTAGGTATTCAATTAAATTGTATCTTGAGTCACTACAAAGTCATCCATCTAAACAAAATTTTTGTGAGCTCAATCTTTGTACAGAAATGTAGCATTCCATTAAAATAATATTGAAAAAATTATCTGGAGAATAAGTGACTCAGGTTTTAATTTTAGGATTTATAATTACAAAAAGAGTTGTAGATTACTGACTTTAAATATCAATGTTAGATCATATAAAGTTAATGTTACAGTTTGATCTGCCACATACTTACTAAGGACCTTCTTCTCTGTGCCATACACTCTGCTACATGCTAAGTAAAGAAGTAAAAATTAATAAAAAGAAAGGAGAGACAAAGTGTCATGTATGCAAGTAGAAGGTAGGCCAGTTTATCAGGCTCATAGAGGAAGAAAAACAATGTACCAAGAAAGATAGGTTTTGACCTGTTTATGTAGTGCTGTGAAAGCTAATTAGAGAACTATATATATTTTATCCTAGAGATCCTAGGAACTTTGTTGATTTGTAGAGTCAGGTGTTCATATCTGCTCTAAATGAAAATTACAGGAAAACCAATTAGGAGGCCATTAAAATAGTCTGAACAAGAAAGAAGTGGTAAGGACCTGAGTGAACTAAAGTGGTAGCCATGTAAGAAGGAGTTGAGCATGAGCAGTGTTATAGAAGTAGAAACAGATTTGGCAGCTCATCATATATATATGAAATGAGGGAAAGGAAGAAATCAAAAATAATGCTAAATTTATAAAAACTGCAGTACTTTCAACAGAAATGGGAAATTTTGGGAGAGGAGTGAGTTTGGAGAATGAATAATGCCTCATTTTAGGCATGTTAAATTTGAAATATCTCTGTTTAAACTGTCTAGTAGTGTTTGAAGAGACAGACTGGATATATAGATCTGTGAGTCATTAGCATGAGGTGAAAATTAGACTCTTGGGAAATGATGAGATCACTTATTATAATAATAGCTAACATTTTATATATCAGTAACTATGCACCAGACTTTGTGCTAAGTGTTGTACAATTATCTTATTTAATCCTCACAACAACTCTGGAAGTTAGATATTGTTATTATCTTCATTTTATAGATGAGGGGAAAAAAGAACAAAATGTTAAGTGACTTGCCCAGGGCCACACAGTGTCTGAGGTCATATTAACTCAGATCTTCCTATTTTTGCCTCTATGTTCTACTCATCATACCTTCTAACTGCCCCAAGAGGAAAAATATAAACAGAGAAGAAGAGAAGGCCTAAGGCAGACTCTTGGGAAATGCCTATAATTAGGAGATATAATTAAGATAATGAACAAGAAAAGAAAATAGAAAAGAAATACTTGGTAGCTTAATAAAAATCTTAAATTAAGAAAGTTATCTTGTAGATAAAATTGCACTGAAAAAAGAGATTCAGATTGTAATCCAAAAGCTACTTTGATTCAGTATTTTCCTAGAGCCATGTTTCTTATCCTTTGAATTGCTTTGATTTCAGTTAGTATTAATACATTTATTGCTTGAAGAAGTTCAAATTTGATGATTTAGAAAATAATTCTATTATTGACATAAAATATTAATGTCCTGATACCTCTCCTAGTCAAAAAAACTTAACTTTTTAAAGACAAAGTTCAAAGAGATTTCCTGCAAAAGGCTAATCTTTGGGGCATTAAAAGTAAATGATATGGGGGCAGCTAGGTGGCGCAGTGGATAAAGCACCAGCCCTGAAGTCAGGAGGACCTGAGTTCAAATTTGGTCTCAGACATTTAGCACTTCCTGGCTGTGTGGCCCTGGGCAAGTCACTTAAGCCCAATTGCCTCAGCAAAAAAAAAAAAAAAAAAAAAAAGTAAATGATATGAAATATAGGAATGTATTTCATATAATTATGTCATTTAAAAAACTGCAAATACTAGCCAAACTTAGGTCATTACCTGGTTGGCATTTCCTAAAATATTGGGAAGGATATAGTAAACTAAAATTTTTAATTGTGCTTTGATGCATGAGTAATACACAATGATTCAGCAAAAGTTGCAAATATGCATGGTTTGTAAGGAATCTTTCCACACTTGGGAGTTTTTTTTGTTCATCATGGCATTTAATGAATTATCCCTCGTTAGTAATATTTCTTTAATTACACTGGATTCCTTATTAATATAGTAATTCTTATAATTATGTGTAGCTAATTAAAATATTGCTAATGAAGCCAAGGTTATAAATTTAGTCCTTCTTTCATATTGTACTCTAAGAGAGCAATGTTAGGGATAATAAAAATGTATTTTTAAATATAATACTTTATTTCAGGGGGGAAAAAAAAGCTTTTAAGAGATGTCTCTGTTAATAATGTCTGTATTTGAAAGCAATTGAATGTTTTACTGTGTCCTATTTAGCTCATTTTTGCCAGCAAACAAAGTTTACCTTCATTTGATGATGGACAGCCTTGGGGAGGAGAGAGTGAAGATGGAATAATGCATAATAAGGTAACCTAATTTTCATAGAATTTTTTGAAATTTTCTTTTAATTTTTAAGAGTTAGCATGTTGTTAATGAACTGAATGTATTATCACATAATAATTAATACAAATTCTTATAGGATTTTTCCAAAGTATAATGTATATATTTAAAATATAATTAAATTGTCTAACACAATCCTTGGCACATAGTGCATGCTATATAAATGTTAGGTTTTATTATTATTAGATGAGAAAATGAGGTCAAAATAGTTGAGCAACTTACCCAAGTCACAAAACTAGGTAATGTTCAACAGATTTGCTCAAACTCAAGTCTTGTGACTTGTTCCATTGTTCTTTCCCATATATCACAAAAAGCTTACATGATGGTTTAGGCACTAGAAAATGTTTATTTTTATTATCTTTACATATTTAAAAGTGACAAGACCTATACTTAGCATTTTAATTTTGGTATTTTAATAAGGCCTTAATCAACACTATCATGATACACTGTTTACTCACATTTTGCACATCAAATTCAGTATATCTCTTTTAATGATTACAGTATAGTTGTAATGACACCAGGCTCACCAGTTATCTTAATTAAAGGGAGATATTGTTCTGTATTTCCAACTCTAACCAGATAACATATGACAATGTATAGCAAAATATAACTCATCATTACCATTGATCAAAAAACAAAGCAAAAAAAAAGGATTTCATCAGTTTTTCATATAACAGGAATAGAAAATAAAGTATATGTCCCAAAAGCATGCTACACAATGTCCAACCTAGTATTGATTCTTGTAAGATATCACTGACATATCCTAAAGAATTGTGTCTTACTGACAGCTTTTGAATGCACCCTAAACTCAGTTGAATGAATGAATGAAGCACTTAGCTATGGGCAAAGTACTGTGCTAAGCCCTGAGTATATTAATAGAAAAGTAGATTTTCTGCTTTCAGCAAGTTCTTATTTTAATAAGGTAGACAACACACATGGAAAATTTTATCTACAAGGGAGATGGAAAGGTCTCATGACCCTTGGGATATAATAGAAAAACAAATGTTAGTGCCTTTTCTTTAATGTCAACATTCCCAGGGCTCTTGAATTCTAAATCCTGGACTATCCCCCTCAAATCTGAAGAGATGGTGATCCAGGTGTGGTGCTCTTGGCACATATTAAGTGCTTAGTAGATGCTTATTCCCTTCCCTTCTCATGGCCTATTTGCCTGATGATGATTCCATTTTCACATAATTATCCTTCAGCATTAGATGCTTCTTAATGATCTTTCTTTGGCTGTTATTTAAAAGATGAAATCAGAGGAGAATATTCATGCTTTTGATATCATTTTGTACTAGGAAGTCAGAACACATAGGTATCAGCAAAATGAATGAAATACATAAATTTTCTTTATGTATTCTTAGATAGGTTCCTATTGGTATGTTTAGTTATTATTTAATTCATTTAAATTGATACTTTCCACAAGGGAAAAATAGTAAAAATACTAGCTGAGAAATAATGACTTAAAAAATATATACTTCTCTCTTTTCCAGTTGTTTTTGGACTATACTGTAAAATGCTATGAAAATTTTATGACTGGTGCTGATTCTTTTGAAGATTTAGATACAGAATTACTCTCAAGGCTAAGTAAGTATTCTTTATTACTAATATGCTAAACTTTGCTACCTTGTACTAAATACTGAAATAAAAAACTTTTTAAATTATAAATGCACCATCATAATAAGTCTTATTTATATAGGGATTTCACTTTTTAAAAATATCTTACCCATTGATCTTCATGTTTTCCTTGGGGGACAGGTGGTATCCTTTGAAGATCTTGAGGTACAATTAAGTAAGTTACCCAAAGTCTTTCACACATTCTCTGACAAATGAAAACATAAGTTCCCTGACTTACTCTGTTTTTCTATTTGATTATACTCCTATAAAACTCAGTACACAGTGTTTATAATAAAAGTTCATAGATTCTCTTTTACTTAATATCATTACTTATGTTAGAAAACCAGTTTGTATAAAGAGCAAGTACAGAATCTGAATGCCAAAACAGTTTCCTTCAGCAATAAGGGAAACTCTTGAAATGAGATGATTAGTTAGCTATTAGCAATTGAAAAACAATGAAATCCATTTCACAATTCTTACTTTTGGGAGAGATACCTTCCTGACCATTAATCTGCTTATGCCAACTGCTTGACATGAGGAAGAAAGCAAGCTAGATCATTTTGAAAAGTGTTTACTGAAAGAATAGGAAGTGGGGAGCAATCACTATCCTAGTAGATATGCTATAAGGAAATTTAATACAGAATGTAGAAATTATTTTTAAATAATTATTGATTCATTTTAACTATATGTGGAGCGTTTATTTTCTTTCAGAGGACTTATTTAATGTGGATGATTCCAAGCTAGAAGCTTTAGCTTCAGAAAACAAAAAGCTAACTGAAGAAATTGCAAGACTGGAACGAGAGAGAGAAAATGAACCGGTTAGTAAACATGCCTGTCTCTGATGAGATTGTTCACTTGGGAATTTGAACCAAAAACTTTTAGTCCCTCAGTTCCTTTTCAACTGATTTGATGTTTTGTCTTTTCCATAAAGAGACGTGTTTTTAAAAATTTTATTTGTAAACCTTTGATTTAATATAAAATTCAACATTTTAGGAAAGCAAGTTACCTTATATTCTCTAGAATCTATTTGTCCCTTGTGTGAGGTAGCGTAAACTAGTGAGATTTGTTGCCTGATGCAAGATTCATGTACATTTACATAAGGCCAAAAATAAGTCTCATGACTCTGTAGGGAAGTCCTTGATACTGGAAAAAGAAGTGATAAAAGGATTTAATTTTTGTTTAATATCACACTTTGTATGCTAGATACTTTATGTAAATTAAAAGCATTATATAATTAAAATTTGATACCTTAATCTAGGTAGTTATAATATGTATATTTAACTGTCTGGTCAGGACATTTTTCAGGTTAAAATTAGAACATGGACTTCACAAAAAATAATATAGTTCCCTAGTACCAAGGAAATTAGTACTTCCAAACACTTTTCTTCCTAACCTTTAAGTTTCCCATCTCATTATTTACTTATTAAGAAATCCTTCTCCTTAATAAATCTATAACATCATATATTGCTTATTTGTAGCAATAGATTTAAGTATTATTACTTGGCATAATAATTAGTGTTGGATTTAGAGTTAAAAAGACTGAACTAAATTCATCCTCCCTTTCTTTGTGCTTCAGGTAATTCCCTAGCAGGCATCTCATGAGTCTTAAATAAGTTGTGATCTGCCTTAGTGGTTTAAGTTCGCACCCTGGGTCCCTCTACCCTGATAAAAATCAGTTCTTTAAGAGTATTCACATTATAAATAATTTTGGATTAATATAAAGTGTTTCTCTTTTGTTCACACATTTTGTATTCTTTTCTCTTAAAGAATCGTCTGATATCACTAAGAAAAGTGAAGGCATCTTTAAAAGCAGATGTTCAGAAGTACCAGGCATATATGAACAATTTGGAGTCTCATTCTATCATTCTTGAACAGAAACTAAGTGGTCTCAATGAAGAAGCTCCTGCTGCAGGTGAGGTCACATAGTAGATGTTACAGGTAACCAACCACATTAATGAGTATTGAAGTATTCACTCTTTGAATGACAAAAGACCAAGAATTTAGCTTTGATATACCCAAAATATTTTTTCTTCCATCTGGCTAATTTTCTATTAATCACTTGCCTCTCTTCTACTATAAAAAATGGTGCTTTGGGGCAGCTAGGTGCCACAGTGGATAGAGCACCGACCCTGAAGCCAGGAGGGCCTGAGTTAAAATCCGGCCTCAGACACTTAATACTTCCTAGTTGTGTGACCCTGGGCAAGTCACTTAACCTCAATTGCCTCAGGGGGGAAAAATGGTGCTTCATGTTACCGCTGTTTTCAAATCATTTCAAGTCCCTGAGCACAGGGCAGAACAGGATCATGAAGAACACTTGTAAGAGCCCCTGGCAGGTAAGTGGCCTTCTGTATCCAGGGGCCTGAAAGTGTGTGTGTTTTTATTATTGTCCTGTTGTCACAAGCAACTGACTGGAGAGGAATTGTAAAGTAAGATTCAGAGTCAGCATACTTATCTCCTGTACTTATCTCCTGCTCCTTCTATTTCAAAAGTAAGGCAGAGGAAAAAAAGCAAAAGGAAAAAAATACTAGCCTTGGACTGAGGACCAAAAAGCCATGCTGGGCTATTGTTCCTTGACTCCTGATTCAACTGTGTTCTTTTAGGCCCCTTTGTGGTCTGTTAAGGAGGAACTACTCCTTTTTAAGAAGTAACTAGAATAAGAATGACCTCTCTAGGGTCATCCATTGAATCTTTGAAACTTCTAATCTTTTTTTTTTTTTTTTTTTTTTTTCTGAGGCAATTGGGGTTAAGTGATTTGTCCAGGGTTACACAGCTGGTAAGTGTTAAGTTTCTGAGACCAAATTTGAACTTAGGTCCTCCTGACCAGGGCTGGTACTCTATCCACTACATCACCTAGCTGCCCCTGCTTCTAATCATTCTTGATATGATGTGCTGGCTCACTTGGTGATTTTGTTTTCTTAAGTCAATATGAAGCTTATTATAAAATGTCTATTTTTTTGGCATGCATATTTTAATTATAACCCTTATTGTTATCTCAAAGGTAATGCCATTCTTTCTGTTATTCAGTAAGGTTTTATTTGCAAAGACATAGAGGAGCTAGGGGACGTAGATAAACTTTGAGAACATTTGCACCAAAATTTTCTACATTTTGAGATCAGCTATTATTTTAATTGATAACAGCTAGGTGGTATAGTAGATGGATTGTTAGGCCTAGAGTCAGGAAGACCTGAGTTCAAATCCAGCCTCAGACACTAGCTTTGTGAATCTTAGTAAGTCACTTAACCCTATTTGCCTCAGTTTCCTCATCTGTAAAATGAATGGAGAAGGAAATGGCAAATCACCCCAATATCTTTGCCAAGAAAATCACAAAGAGTTAGATATGACTGAAAACAACTAAGCAACATCAATAATAATTTAATTCTACAACTCTATCTTTAAGGTATTTTTAAAATATTCATTCATTTTAAATACTTAGCCAGAAATTTTATCATTCAAATTACTCGAGGCTGTGAAATGACAAAGAATAAAATTTATTTTACAAGAACCACTACTAAATGGTGAGATATGTAATTAATATAAAATGTGCTATACCAATAAATGATTTCTTTAAATTAGAAAAAAAACCAACTTATTGTTGGTTCCCCTCTGCTATAAGTATATGATACAATGTTTGATTTTTACTCAGAATACATAGAATACATCATGGTATACTGTTAGCAATTTTAGGTCATATATGTCAACGGTAGGGAATTGATGTGACTTAACTACCTGAAAGCTTTGCATGCACATTTTTAGCTCTACCAGTTGCCATCTTCTTTTCAGTAGTCTATTTAACTTCAAAAAAATCCAGAGGCAGAGTCAAGGCAGGGACCTAACTGAGCTCTCCCAACATCTCCTTCAGACAACTTTAAAATAATGCCTCAAAATGAAGCCTAGAGTGGCAACCAACAAAAGAGCAGAATGAAACATTTTTCCAGTCCAAGGTAATATAAGTGGTCGGCAAGAAAGGTCTGTTTCATTGGAGTGAGAGTAGAGCACAATCCAGCATTAAGCCATGGGAGTTATAGAATCCAAAGCAGCAGCTTCCAGAGCTCTCAGGGTAATTAATGATTAGAAAGAAATTATAGGGTACCCCTTGCTGGCACTGGATATGGGACTCTGTTGCATTCATTGCCCATGTGTGGTTCTGGGTCAGTTCCCAGACAAAACAGCGCCAGCACACTAGTAGCCAGAGGGGAGCAGAAACCCTGGTCACAGTTACAAAGAAGAAAAGAGGGCTTATGGTTGCTCACAGACCTATGCACAGGACAAGACAGTAGTAAACACTCCCCTCTTTAGATCATACCACCTTGGAAGAACTGAAAACTTGCAAAAGCCCAGAACTAGCTCTGAAAACAGCAACACAAAAGCCTCAAATCTTACAGTAATGTTCCCTCCACTGAGGAACTTGATAGTCAAGAAATAAGCTAGAAAAATGAACAAAGAACCAAAAACATCCTGATGATAGAAAGTTACTATGATGACAGTAAAGATTAAAACACAAACTCAGAAGACAACAAAATCAAAGCATCTAAATGCAGAGTCTCAAAGCAAAATCTGATAGGTCTCAGGACCAGAAAGCAACTCTAGCAAAGTTCAAAAAAAGATTTTAAAAACCAAATATGAGAAGTGGAGGGAAAAATGGGAAGAGAAATAAGAGTGATGCATGAAAATCATGAAAAACAAGTCAACCTTTTGGCAAACGAGGTACCAAAAGAATTAGTAAAGAAAATGACACCTTAAAAATCAGAATTGGTCAAATTGTAATCCACCTAAGAGAAAAACTCCTTAAAAAACAGAATTGGCCAAATGGAAAAGACCAAACTGTACAAAAATTCACTGAAGAAAAGAACTTTAAAAGTAGAATTAACCAAATGAAAAAAGAGATACTTTTAAAAGCCCAGTAAACAAATACCTTAAAATTAGCATTAGGCAAATAAAACTAATGACTCCAATAACTAATGACATCAGGAAAGAATTTAAAATCAAAAGAATGAAAAAATAGAAGAAATGTGAATTATTTCATTAGAAAAACAACTGACCTAGGAACTAGATCAAGGAGAGATAATTTAAGAATTATTGGGCTCCCTGAAAGCCATGATCAAAAGAGCCGCCTAGAAATTATCAAGGAAAACTGCCTTGACATCTTAGATCTATCTTAAAACAGAAATTGAAAGAATCTACCCATCACCTTCTATAAGGGATTCCAGAATGGAAACTCTAGGAACATAATAGCCAAATTCCAGAGCTCCTAGGTCAAGGAGAAAATATCTGAGGTCAGATTTGAAATCACATCTTCCTGATTGTAGGCCCACTATTCTATCTGCTATGCTACCTGATAGCTCAACTTGATTAAAACCAAATTTATGGAAGGTATTGATATATGAAATACAACTAGAAATATAGACTGGAGCTTGATTGTGAGGAAAAGAGACACCTTGATTAGAGCCATGATAGTAGTAGTGATGGTATGAGGGTAAGGGAAGGTATAAAGAAGTTGGCACACTAGATGTTGTAAAGATAAAATTGTCTAGCTTTGATACATGAGTGAATGTTAGGAATGACAGATAGGGAGAATCAAAATGACTGACTTTAATATCAATCTGTATTTCAATGTAATCTGCTTCCTTTGTGATCCTCTTTATTTTATATCTTTAAAAACATTATTCTGAGAAAGAATTCATAGACTTCACCATATTTCCACAAGGGTCCATGACACCAAAAAGATTGAGTCCCTGGTCTAAAAAAAGAAGATTAGTGTTTTAAAGGACTTGAAGACCATACTGTATGTGGATCCATTCAAGAAAGTAGGAAGCTTAGGAAGGAGATGGTTGCCATGTTCAAGTATTTGTTGTGGAAGAGAGATGAGGGTCTTCTATTGGATCCCACAGAGTAAAGTTTGGAGTAATGTTTAAAAATAACAACAGATACATGTCTGAGAGTTACCATCAGGTTTCTCCTTCCTGGCAGTGTCCGAGCAGAATCTGGATGACCACTTGAGAAAGGGAACATTTCTACTTAGATTTCCCCCTTCTGGTATCTTCTCGGTGACAAGCCTGGGAGGGCCTGACTTGTGGGAGTTGGGATAATGAGGACTGGAGGGCTCTCAACTATGTGAAATGTTCTGCTTGGCTCCAGAAGGCAGACCAAGGATAATGAGTGGGCCGCCAAGAAGCCAATTTAATTTTGGGGTCAGGTCAGACTTTCTAACAATGAGTGGAAGTTCTCTAGTAAGGAAAAAGAATTTTTGGGGGGAGGAGATTTCTCTTGGATATGGATTGAATTAGATGGTCCCCGAGGCCCCTTCTTTGTATTTTTCTATTTGATTTAATAGTATTTAATTTTTTTTCCAATTATATGTAAAGACAATTTTCAGAAATGAATGAATGAATGAATGAAAATATCAACAGAGGCAGATTTAAACTTGAAACAACTAAAACTTCCTAACAATTAGAACTACCCAAAAGGGAAATGAGCTGACTCCAAAGTCATGAATTCTCCTTCATTAAAAGTCTTTAAGTGAAACCTAAACTTATTTGGAATATTATAAAAAGAATTCTTGGTCAGGTTCTAGTTGAACTAGGTGGTCTCTGAGACTCTTGATTTGAAACTGCTTTGAATTTAGAAATGTTAAATTTGAAGCGTCTGTGGGATATCCAGATGGAAATGCCCAGTAAGCGAAGATGCAGAATGAGAGGTCAGTATAGAGACTAGATCTGAATATATTTTATTTGGGGAATCATAAAGTTAATAATTGAACCCACTGGAGTATATCATGTCCCCAAGAAAGAGGGAGTAGAGAAAGAAGAGAGTCAAAGGGAGCTTAAGGGAATCCAAATTTAAGAGACCAGCAATGGAGAAGAAGAAGAAACAGTCAGATAAGGACTAGAACCAGAGAAGAAGCATGGAAGCTAAAGGGAAGAGTATCTAAGAACTAGATGGGGGGAGAGGGGGAGGAGAAGAGGCAAGGGGCGGGAGGGCAGGGTGGATCATAAAGAGTATTACGAAGAAGGTAAAGGCAGAGAAACCCTAAGAAAGTTCAGTTATACTTAACAATTTGCAGCTCTTTTAACATTTTAATAAAGTAACAATTTCAATAGAGAAGGGAGGTCAGATTGCAAGGAACTGAGAAGTAAATGAGAAGTGGGTCACTTATAGCTTGTATTATCTAACTGTGTAAATGAATCCTAGTCAGTTGACACAATAAGGGTCTAAAGAGTGTAACTGCCTAAGCAATCAATGCAAATTCCATTGAAGTAAGAAATAGTTCTCGGATTTAAATGTGAAAAGAATATATCAGCTATTTGACTTATTACAGAGGGTTATGGTACTATAGATTATAATCTCCATCAGAGAAGAAACTGTTTCTTATTTTGTATCCCCAGCACCTTGAGCATAGGATAGATCCTTTAATGTTTGCAAATCAATATATATGTTCTATTTCATTAAATCCTGACCCCATGTCTGAGGTGGAATCACTGTTTTTCAGTTGAAAAACTTAATGTTTAGAGAGCTTCACACACATAGTCATGATTCCAACTAGAAAGTGCTGAAGGCAGGATTCAAAGCCATACCCCATGAGACCCCCCAGTCCATTCTTTCCATTAAGTTGCACTTCCTTGGGTACAGAAAACCTTTTAAACGTTGTGTGTAATGCTGGAGACCAGCACCGTACCTGTGATTTCACTGCTGTAGAGAACTGGATGAGGAAACTCTAAAGTGTAGGTTGGCACCTTGGTGGCAACGTAGTCTTAGAGAGTTACTGAGAACACTAAAAAGTTAAATGAAGTTAAGTGACTTGCTCAAGGCCTCAAAGCAAGTGTGTGGGAAAAGCATATTTTGAACACAGGTTTTTCTGACTCTAAAGCCAGCTCCCAATGTGTACCTGTACCATGTGGCCTTTCAAGTATAATTAATTAGCTATAAACTTGTTTGTTTTTTTTTCTTAAAGTGAGGAGGAAGATATACTAATGCATAAAACAAAATCAAACTCTTTTTTCAGTTGGTGGGTGGCAAATACAGCTTGAAATTGTAACTATTTGTAGATATCTCTAAGTAATCATACCAGTTTGAGTAAGTAGTGACATTATTAATTGATGAATCCAGGAAAATTAACCAATATTTTCCTTAATGCAGAACTGGAATTAGAAGCAGTAAAGCAAGAGAATGCCCGGCTACAAAGCATTATTGATATCCAAAAGTATTCAATTGCTGACATTGAGAGAATACATCATGAAAGAAATGAATTCCAACAAACCATCAAAAAATTAACCACAGAACTAGAAACAGAACAAAAGCAGTTGTGGAATGAAGAATTAAAATATGCAAGAAGCAAAGAAGCGGTATGTCACAATATTACTAATTGGCAGCTAATTAGAGAGGACCTTGAGAGGGTAAATTGCTCTTTCCAATGGAAAGGGGTTGACCAACTAAAATAGGTTTGTTATACAGATAGAGTTCTTTAGTATGAAAATACATAAAATGGCATTTGGCCCTGTACTATTGTATAATACTACTCCATTAGTAACACTCAAACTTCTGAACAGTCAAAAAGCTTATAACTGAATCAAAAATGGAGAGCTCCATAATTATCTTCTTTTTTCTGACAACTGACCTAATTTAATTTTTTTATTAATTATTTTATTATTATTTTATTATTATTATTTCAACACTGGAAAGTCTTATTTATCCAGCATTGTTGGAATACTTAATTTTTTTTATACTTAGGCTTTTTGTATGTTTAAACTTTTAAATTTTTTTTGGTAAACTTTTTATAATATGACCCAACTTTATGAAATAGGAAAGAGAAAGAAAGAAAGAGAATAATAGCTGGGGTTTTTTTTTGATATCTAAGGGTAGTAACTATGATTATTGTTAATATTTGGCTTGTGACATATCTCAAGAAGGTTATCAAAGTGTTTTAAGGCTATTTGTCGTTAGAGTCTGTGTGTCAGATAGTCCTGATACCTAATTCTATATTTTCCTCTAGTATAAATATGTTCCTGTACAATATGGGAAGGTGTCTGTGTGGATGAATCTTTATGACCATTTCTGTTCTCTAAAGATATTTCATGTCAAGTTTTGCTTTTGTGCTTTCATTTTCCTCTAAATACTTCTATTGTTCACTTCTTTAAAAGTAACAGAAAACACAACTGAAAGTTTCCAGAGGAATCCTGATAACCAAGGATTATGTGTAAACTTAAATCAGTTGTGCCTTAGTGTGTTGATTTTAGGATCTATGATGGATTTGGGAATTTCAAAAAATAAGTATTTACATTAAGAGATTTCAAGGCATCTTTCCTTACTCAAACCATTTATTCTGCATATTGTTTTAACATTATTTCACTAATTGGTTTTATTTAAGTAACATTTTTTTTTTTAATGCAAGTACCCCTAGGAGCAATAAGGAACTAATAATAATTGAACTGGGAATAAGGACACCTGGGTTCTTATTTTGGTTTCAGATTAGCTGTGTAATTTTGTTCAAGTTAATGTTTCTGGGCTTAAATGTCCTCATTTATAAAAAGTAAAGGGTTAAATTATGTGATCACTAAAGTCTCTTTTAGCAAGAAAATTCTATTATTCTATCAGTCTAAGTTCAGTTACATTTTAACAGTCAAGCATTTTGATTATCAGAAGACAATTTTGGCACAAGTAAGGGAAGGTAAAGTTTTGGGCAGCCACAGACTAATATGAAATCTGTGATGGGAATAAAAGAAGGGTATAAAAAGGGGAGTTGTACTGGGCCCAAACCAGATGGGGCTCAGTTTGCAACTTTTCAAGCTCCCACACTTGAAAGGTGAACTAAGAAGTCAAGTTCTTTGTAATGGGTATTTTATTTTTGTAAGCTAAGGATGATGGCAAATTACTTAAGCTATCACAAAGGAGGTCATAGGACAATTAGAACAATACGGAAGTCTAAACCTGATTTGTATAAGTCATATAAACCTTAGTAACCTTTCAGAGTATCACTGTTATAATACAGTGTACTAACTAGTCATTTTTTTGTTTTTATATAAATTTTTGATAGCTTCTTTTTCTTACATCATCATAGTTATCCCCAGTATCCTTTCCCCTCCTCCTCAGAGAGAGCCATCCTATATAACAAATGAATTTTTTTTTTTTTTTGAGTAGGAAAAAAAAAGCACAACTGATAAGTACATTGAAAAAGTCAGAAAACATATGTAAAGTATAACAGTTAACAGGCTTCCAGTCTCCACAGAGGAATGGGTTGGCGGTATCTTTTCATCCAAGTCATGCTTGGTATAATTTTGTTTCATTACCTTTTAATTTTCTGATGTGTGGTTCTTTCCATTTGCATTGTTGTTACTGTGTATATTGTTTTCTTGCCTCAGCTTACTTAATTTGCATCAGCTCATAGAAGTTTTTCATTGCTTCTTTGTATTGTCTTTTTTTTTTTAATTGTCATTTCTTATAGAACAATATTATTCCATTACTCTCATGTATTATTTGTTTAGCCATTCCCAATTGATGAGCATCTGCTTTGTTCCAAAATGTCACAAAACTTTTGGTATCACAAAACTATTCATTTTTATGGCTTACTGTGTTCCTAAATCCTGACATGTTGCTTTATCATCTGCTTTAACATGTTCAATATTCTGAGTAATGGGTTGTCAACAAGAAGTGAAATAAGTTTATTAGGCAGGGATGATTAAGCAAAATAGCTACATCAAATTATTGCTTTTGTTAAGGCAGAAAAGTGTGAGACTAAATTTTTTGTCAAAAACTGCTTAAAGTTTTGGTACATAAGAAGTTATATGGAAAATGCACTTCTGCAAATCATCTTAGGGAAAGTAAAAAATTTAATTATTGATGCATTTGAGATGCTAGTGGTTTATCTAACAATTCTCTGGCATGGTTTTCTTTTTCAGAATCATTCAATATTACATAAATACTTGTACGTTATCGACAGTCAATGAAGTTTTTATTGCTTGACAGCAAACTAAAATACAAATTTTATTTGTTAGCTAATAATTGTTGCAAAAACTTAACTTGCAGAAACTATCCATGAATGGTTTTAAATGATTGCATATTCTTTCTTTGGATATTTTGTAGCTGGTGCCACTTTTACTGACTTATTTGTTTGTTTATTTATTTGAATTTACAACCCTTGTAACAGACTGGCAGTTTGCTGTTTTGTGTTATATTGTTGCTTCGTTTCTAGATTGAATCACAGCTGGCAGAATATCACAAACTTGCTCGAAAATTAAAGCTCATTCCAAAGAGTGCAGAAAATTCCAAAGGTTACGACTTTGAAATTAAGTTTAATCCTGAGTCTGGTATAAACTATCCTGTCAAATACAGAACTCAAGTTTATGTGAGTATTAATATTTGTGTGTGATATTGTGATATATATATATATATATATATGTCATTCAAGATATTTAAATTTTGTGTACTAACTTAAAAAAATTTTTTTATATAAATTGAGGCTCATAATGACCCTTTTTAAAAAATGAAAAATTCTAAAAAATTATTTTCAAATGATATCTAAACAGTGTTTTGCTTTTGGGGTTTTGATTCGTTCATTTATAAGAATATTAATTCTTTATTCAAAAAATACTATACATGGTATAGACTAATTCTGGTATGAAATGTTTATTTGGATAAAGACAAAAACTATTCAAATCAAAATTCTACTTAGTTGTTAATGGGTTTTTAAATTTCTGTTTAGAGTGTTTTTTCTCATTTACATACTCTCACACCATTATTTACAAATTTACCTCTATTTCTTCTGCAGAAGAAAAAGTAAAGATATGCAATGACTCACTTTTCATCCCAAGCATATAAGTTTAGATGGCTTTTTAGCATATGTAGGATTTAAAATCCTTTCAAATAAACTTAAGTTGAAAAGAAAATTGATAAAAATCAAGAACTTGATTTTTAAATTAATCTGATTAGCTTAAAAGGATATTATACTATGCCACATTTCTGGAATTTAGCATATTGAACAGTTAACTGCTTTTTTTTTTTCCCTCTAAGACAACTGGGATTAAGTGACTTGCCCAGGGTCACATAACTAGGAAGTGTTAAATATCTGAGGGAAGATTTGAACTCAGGTCCTCCTGATTTCAGGACTGGTACTGTATCACCAAGTTGCCCCTAGTTAACTGCTTTTTCAAAGACAGTGTCACTCAAAAGTAATGGCACTGATTGCCACGGAAACCACAAATGAAATTTCCTGATGCCTTTATAGTTATGCTTTATAAACAAACCGTTTTTCCTGTGTTTTACAGATTCCACTTAAGGAACTCTTGAACCAATATGAAGAAGGAATAAGCAAAATTCTACATAAAAAATTGGGTTCAGAAGAGACCCTAGAACAAGTAAGTTAGGAAGATAAGACTTGAAAAATAATAATTCATTTCAGTATTTCACTTTAAGCTTCACAAACTGCTTTACTTACAACAAGCCTGTGAGGCTGAGATGTCAGGGTCAGTTGCAGAAATAGAAAAGACTTTAAATGAATGATTACATAAGTTAATTCTGAAATCAGATTTTTTTTTTAAACTATATCTTTGATAGCATTGATAAACGATGAGAAACACTCCACCAATATACATTATCGCTCTTCCCATAAATTATAGTTTTAGATCAGCAGTGTTAAGTTCCAAGAGAAATGGTGGGGAAGGGGTGACCTTCAACCTACAGTACATAATGATCCCTGCCCACCTGCAACTTGTTACTTTTATCTTTGTGTTAACTGTATTTTTATTTTATTTTTTTTTTTTGTCAAATGTTTCCCATTTACATATTAATCTTGTTCAAGCCATATTCAAGAGTGTTAATTACAATATAACTTGAGTTTGAAACAGTGACTTATTGGGGAAAAGGACTTGAATCCGGGTTTCTTGGTTCTCGCACTAAAAGCAACAGGTCCTTTTATTTGGCATATTTAAAGGAGATTTTTTTTTTTTTTTTTTTTTTTTTTAAATTTTTTATTTTATTTGCATAACATATGTGTGGGTAATTCTTCAACAATAACCCTTACATAGCTTTCCGTTACAAATTTTCCCCCCAACTCCCCACCCCTCCCCTAGATGGCAGGATATCCACTACATGTTAATTATGTTAAAATATTGGCAAATCGAATATATGTATACATATTTCCAAACTTATCATTGGTGTGTAAGAAAAATCTTATCTACACAAACGATATATCAGATAAAGGAAACACAATGTAAGCAAACATCAATCAAGGAGTATGAGAATGTTATGTTGTGGTCCACATTTCGCATCCCTCTCTCTGGGTGTATATGGCTTTCTTCAGTGAACAATTGGAGGTGGTTTGAAACATATCATTGTTGAAGAGAGCCATGTCCATCAGAATTGATCGTCATATAGTACTGTTGTTGCCGTGTATAATGATCTCCTGGTTCTGCTCATTTCACTCAGCATCAGTTCATGTAAGTCTCTCCAGGCCTCTCTGAAATCATCTTGCTGGTCATTTCTTACAGAACAATAATATTCCATAACATTCATATACCATAATTTATTCAGCCATTCTCCAATTGAAGGGCATCTATTCAATTTCCAGTTTCTAGCCACTACAAAAAGGGCTGCCACAAACATTCTTGCACATGTGGGGCCTTTTCCTTCCTTTATGATTTCTTTGGGATATAAGCCCAATAGAAATGCTGCTGGGTCAAAGGGTATGCACAGTTTGATAACTTTTTGAGCATAGCTCCAAATTGTTCTCCAGAATGGCTGTATCCGTTCACAGCTCCACCAACAATGCATCAGTGTCCCAGCCCTCCCACAACCCCTCCAACATTCATCATTAACTTTTCCTGTCATTTTAGCCAATCTGACAGGTGTGAAGTGGTATCTCAGGGTTGTCTTGATTTGCATTTCTCTGATCAATAGTGATTTGGAGCACCTTTTCATATGACTATAAATAGTTTTAATTTCATCCTCTGAAAATTGTCTGTTCATATCCTTTGACCATTTATTGATTGGAGAATGGCTTGAATTTTTATAAATATGAGACAATTCTCTATATATTTTAGAGATGAGACCTTTAAAGGAGATTTTTAAAGAGGAAAACCATGTGGCTCAACTGGAAACATCCAAGGGAGCATGATGCAGGAATATTAAGTGAAAAATATGAGTGCAGCTACCCAATGAGTCCTCCAGAATAGGACAGGCCGTCAACTCCTCCCACCTCACTTTGCACACAACAGATCTAAATCAGAACTGGACAGAGATAAAACCTAGGCTGTTGCCAGGAAACTTCTAGCAAAAGGTCATGGCAAGAAGAGTAAGTCCATGATGCTATCAGACTCCCGAGTCATTCCTAAAAGTAGCCTGGGCAATATTGCAGCTCTGATTTCAGAGCAGCTTAGGTATTTTAGAAGGAGGGATGCTATGCTGCTCAGGAAGGTCTAATTTACCACCCTTGAAAGCACAGGCACGAAAGTATCACAGAGTTCACAAACTGGAAGTTTTTAACTCAGAAGAAAAAGTTACATGTTTTGGGGGCCAGGAAAAAAAACACAGACCAAAGGGTGAAGAAAACAAATCTGTGGCAGAAAATCACAGAATTTGAAGTCTTGAAGTCTATCTTGTACCTAAAAAGGAATCCCCACTGACACCTCTTGAGGCAGCCTTTCTACTTTAAGGTAAAGAGAAGGGGTCAGGTGCAAGAGATGTTTTGGTACTGGAAATGGCAAGGTCTGATTACTGGTTGGATATATGAGGTGAGGGAAGGTAAAGAATTAAGAACAAACCAGGGAGATTGGCAAGATGGTGGTACTTTTACAGAAATAGTCTGGTTAACTAGCTAATCATTGAAAAAAGAAAATGTTAATATTTTTCTGTGGTAGTTCTGATGATTTTTAAACCTCATATTTTATTCTTCAAGGTGAACACTATGGTGACAGAAGTGAAGAGGAATACAAAGATGTTAAATGATGAAGTCCAAAAACTGAAGGATCTTAAACAACAAAAAATTAAGGTAAGAACAAATGTCACATTACTGTTTACAGAGACTTCAGCTAAACAGAGGCAGCATAAGCAGAGTTGGCCTTTGAACCAGGCAGACTTCATTTCTAGGTTCACCTCTTCCACATACTAGCTGTCTAACCCTGAGCAAATCATTTAACTTCTTGGTGCTCTAGACAATTGTCTAAAATTCTGAATGGGTAGAGGAAATTTCCTCATCATTGGGAATTCCTCATATCAATGAATCACAGGTTCAGTTCCTGTTCCTCAAAATTAGGTTATAATTGACTAGTTAGATATATTTTAGTACCTGAAAAGTAAAAATAAAAAATAAAAGGATTGTAAGGGTATGTTATTTTTTCATCTATCTTTCTATGTCTATAGATACAAATATCCATAGATATCTAAATGTGTGTTACAGTGAGGTGATTCAAGGTAATTCTAATAGACTTGTGATGGAAAATGTCATCCACATCCAGAAAGAGAACTATGGAGATTTAATGTGAATCAAAACATAGTATTTTCACCTTTTTTATTGTTGTTTGCTTTTTTTTGTTTGTTTTTTCTTTCTTTCTTTCTTGTGTCTTTTTTCCCTTTTGATCTGATTTTTCTATATGTGTGTGCAGCATAACAAATATGGAAATAGGTTTAGAAGAATTGCTCATGTTTAATTATATTCTATTGCTTGCTGTTTTGAGAGGGGAAAGGAAAGGAAGAAAAATTTGGAACACAAAGTTTTCCAGAAGTGAATGTTAAGAGCTATTTTTGCATGTATTTGGAAAAAATAAAATACTATTTTAAAACAATTTTTTTAAGGAGTTGAGGCTGGTAAGAAAATGAAAATTACTTTTCCATCCATCTATATCTATAATATCACTACAGATGCATATGTAGGTATATATATATAAGTATATATACATATATCTTTATTTCTAGATATATACATGTGCATCTTTAGTCTCTTTAATGCAATTCTTCATTTCGGAAATTCAAATTCCAGCACATCCAAACTTGTCCATCTATTGTAGTGGCACCCTCGTTATGTTTTCCATATGAAATTAAAGACTTTTCCTTGATTAGAGACCACTAGTGCATTGATTATATTTTTCTTTTCATAAGTCTTATATTTCACAGGTGGGAGTCAGGCTCAAAATCTGCAGCATTACTAAGCTGGGGACTAAACATTAATACATAGCTCTTCTTAATTAAGAAATAGATGACAAAACTAAGCTCTTTGTCCCAGTTGTTATATCCCAATATTATTGTGTTTTCATATTCTGTTTTCTAATACTAATTTGGAATAATATTTATCTCGGCTAAGAGTTTCAGTACCAAAGGCAGGAGCACATACAACATGGAATATTAGAAAATATAGTCATGAAAGCCAGCATATATTCTTTCATATTATCATAAAGTTAATGCAGACATAGCCAGGGGCATGACACTTTGAAAATTGGGGTTGATCAAATAAAGATCAAAGGCCTTGTGACTTAACAAGGATAACATAATGTTCAATTCAAATTCAGGAATTTCTGATTCCAAGTACAGTATACTTTGCAAACTTCCCATATCTGATAATATTTTTACATTTAGGAATAATTTCAATTTATATAATACACTTATTATACATAATAGAATTATATAACATGAAATAGAATTCCACCTACAAATGAAAATTAAAAATCTAATTTATAGATCAAATATCACACAATTTCCCAACATTAGACATTGGAATTATCACTGAATAAATGTTACACAATCCTGCTATAATGAAATACCAGAAATATTTTCTAGAATGTGCAATTTTCAGCAGAAAGTTTGATTTCCTATATGTACAATATTATAACAAGCTTATCAGTATATAACCAGGGTAGGCACAAGAGAAATATTTTTTATTTCTACAAGCTTTTAATTAAAAAAAAAAAATTCTTAGAATAAATATGTAAAATGTCTGCCAATTTAAGATACAGTAATTATGACTTTGTCCTTGAAGGAAGCTGAAGAAAAAGACAGAAAATGTACCACTGAGGTTGAGTCCCTGGATAAACACAAATATTTACTTGAAAGTGGAGTTAATGAAGGCCTCAATGAAGCCATGAGTGAATTGGATGGCATTCAACAGCAGTAAGTTCATCTTTTATTCAAATGAGTTTTTTTTAGATAAAGATTCAAATTTATGTGAAATATCAAACCTTTCTAAGCTGGTGAATAGCATGGCTATGATCAGGGAGCAGGAACCTAACAAGCAAAATATTGGAAAAAATAATATTAAACCCATTTACTTAGCATTTGGGCTGATTTTCCTACTTACTATTATCAAGATATTTGTCAAGAAAAGATATCTAATTATCTCTTAGATAATGTTATCTAAGCATAATATTTTCATTTTTCATTTAAACAATTTAAATTAATGAGTAAAATTTTAATTAAATCAGCCATTTCTGTCAAACTGGTAGAGAAAGTAATGATAGATTCAAAAGGAAAAATCCTCAATAATAGTAAAAGAAAAGCTGAAAAAAATTAGGTAAGCAAAAAAGATTCTAGTAAAATGAGTAAAGAACAAGAATCAGTCTCTAGAACAATAGAACTACACTGCTGGAAGACAACTGGCCATTTTACCACAAAGTCTTCTAAAGTATTTTAGAATTATAATAAAAGACAATAAAGGATCTGGCATCTATAAGATTTGAGATAAGAGCACTAAAAGGAATCAATCAACCTCTTCCTCCTCTCTCTCCAATGGAGACTTTAGCCTCTAGTTTACTGAGAAAATTGAGGTCATTCACTACGAACTCCCTTTTCAGCTATTCTATTCATCTGGAGGTATCTGGCAAAACAGCATATGCCCAATAGATAACAGTCATTGCTAAGCACTGAAGTTATAAAAACAAAAATAAAACATTCTGTGTCTTCACAGAGCTTAGAGTCTACTAGTGGGTGGGTAGATAGGTAGATAGAAAGATAGATATCCAAATAGATATAATTATACAAACTAAGTGCAAGATTGTTTCAAGAGGGAAGCCATTGATAGGAGAATCAGGAAAAGCTTACTGTAAAGGTAGTTTTTGAATAAATTTTTCTAATAAACAAGGGAGAGAGTGGAGTTGACAGGTATGAAATATTACCCAGTTTCATATGTAGCCTCACTACATCAAGATAATTCTTTTTTTTTTTTTTGCTGAGGCAATTGGGGTTAAGTGACTTGCCCAGGGTCACACAGCCGTTACATGTCTGAGACCAGATTTGAACTCAGGTCCTCCTGACTTCAGGGCTGGTGCTCTATCCACTGCGCCACCTAGCTGCCCCAATTCTTTTATTTTTTTTCTTAATTCCCTATCTCACTCCCCACAAAAGCTTTTCCAACCTCCTCTTAAGTTTTCCACTCTTCCTTCTTTTCCCTCTCTCTTTCTAATAGAAGACTTCGCCTTCTATTTTACTGAGAAATTTGAGATCATTCAATGGAAATTCTCTCTTCTATTCTCTTCATCTAAAGTAATCTCTAAACTTTCAGTTCTTGCTTCTATTTCTATTATATTTTTAATATTTTAATTAATTGTAAAACAGATAGTCCTAAGTTTCAGACCTGCTTAGAATTCTGGGGCAGATTACTGAGTATAAAGACAAATAGTCCTACACATACCTCAACAGCCTTCTTAAGACACTACTACCACAAGTAAAGTATTAGTGATGATCATAAGCCATCTAGAAATATATAACATTAAAAGATTGTCAAAAATTAAAGTTTCTACAAAAACTCAGTCTACCTAGTAGGTGATAAATAGATGAGGCATTCTGCCCCCACTTCAGACTAGGGAGAGATCCATTCCTTGCCTGCTTATTCAGAGTTGTCTATATAGGTTAGCTGAGAGAGGATTCCGCTTTCTACTCTTAATCTACTTCTGGAAGACTTTTGGTTGTTTCTTGCTTGCTTATATGGGAATGGAGTGGGATTTAGACTATGAAAACTTGTTTGGATTTCAGTCTATGTTCCATTTTGAACTATTTTTTTTTATTTTTTTAATTTTATTTTTGTTTTTCCAATATAAACTGAGAGATAAGGACTAATTTGGTTAATTTTGATCTCCTCTTCCTCTACCTCACCTCTCTTCCCTACCCATACAATTCTTAGATCTCTATTTTATGCTTTTTTAGTGATACTACCTCTCCATGTTAACTTATGAAAATGATTCTCAAGAACAAAACATTGGCATCAGTTTGGGATTAAGCAATACTGAAAAATCTAATTTTTAGAGCAGCTTTTACATATAGTAAGTTTAGGTCCTTTCAAACTTGTTTGCATAAGCCTTGTCCATTTCTGTGACAAAATATTGGCCCCACACATATCCACACCCCCTACCCTTTATCATTTCCTGAGGACTTCCATCCCTTATGGGACTAAACCCCAAGATATTTCTGAGTTGTGCTTATCTTCTCAGCAACTGGAATGTTAACTGGAGAACTGTTTCTGGTGTGTGTGTTGGGTTTCTGTTGTTGTTGGGTTTTTTGTTTTTTTAATTAAAGCTTTTTATTTTCAAAACATATGCGTGGATAATTTTTCAACATTAACCCTTATAAAACCTTGTGTTCCAATTTTACTTCCCTCCCCCCACTCTCTCCCCTAGATGGCAAGTAATCTAATATGTGTTAAACATGGTAGAAATATATGCTAAATCCAATATATGCATTGATGTTCATATAATTATCTTGCTGCACAAGAAAAATCAAATCAAATAGAGAAAAAAAAATGAGGGAAAAATAAAATTGAAGCAAACAACAACAAAGAGTGAAAATGCTGTTTTGTGATCTATCCTCAATCCCCATAGTCTTCTCTCTCTGGGTATAGATGGCTCTCCTCATCACAAGATCATTGGAAGAGGTTTGAATCATCTCATTGTTGAAGAGAGCCACATCTGTCAGAATTGATCATTGTATAAACTTCTTGTTGCCATGTTCTGCTCATTTCACTTAGCATAAGTTCATGTAAGTCTCTCCAGGTCTCTCTGAAATCATCTTGTTGGTCATTTCTTGCAGAAAATAATATTCCATAACATTCATATACCATGACTTTACTCAGCCATTCTCCAAATGATGGACATCCATTCAGTTTCCAGTTTATTGCCACTACAAAAAAGGCTGCCACATTTTTGCACATGTAGTTCCTTTTCTGATGTGTTTCCTAAGAAACTTCTGAATTCTACCTTAATTTTTTTTTAAGTGAGAATATTTTTTCAGTATTTTTGACTAATTTTTTATAAAATGAAAACTCTTGTGATTAAAGAAGGAAAGCAGTTGTGTTTATGTAGTTTGAATGGGAGAGGTAGGTGTAGAAGTTGTGGTTACTCTTTTTAAATTAGGCTTTGTTTTAAATATAAATTTTCTCAAAAGATGTTTGGAGAAAACACTTATCTAGAATCCCTGTGCTTGCTACGAGCAAGTGAATCATAAGGAGTTTGTGTGTGTGTGTGTGTGTGTGTGTTTTAAAAAGAAGAAAGGAGGGGGAAAAAAAGAAAATAAGAACTATAAGACATGGCATAAAAATGATCCTATGATAACTTTTGGAAAGAACAATTTCACTGGAATGATGAGATTAAAAGCTAGATTACTTAGGTTTGAAAGTAAGAAAAGGTGGGCAAGTTACTTAACCCCAATTGCCTCAGAAGAGATAGAAGATAATTGAAAAGACCGTCTGCTGGAGAAAATGAAAAGGGGTTAGGATCCAGGGTACATTTAATGGAACTAGTCTAAGCTAGACGAGTCATCCCTGGGGTTTTTTGGGTTTTTTTTTTTTTAATTTTCAAAAATGCTCTATTTTTCCAAATGCATATAAAGGTAGTTTTTAACACTCATTTTTGTTAAACTGTTGTGTTTTTTCTTCTTCTCTCCCTTGCTTCTCCCCTCCCCATGACAGCAAATAATCTGATATGGGTAATTCTTTTAAACATATTTCCATATTTGTCATGTTGTGCAAGAAAAATCAGACGAAAATAGAAAAAGCCCTGAGAAAGAAAAAAAACAAAAAGGTGAAAATACAATGCTTCAATCCATACTCAGTCTCCATAGTTCTCTTTCTGGATGCATGAGGCATTTTCCATCCTAAATCTACTGGAATTGGCTTAAATCATCTCACTGTTGAAAAGAGCCATGTCCATCAGAATTGATCATCACATAATCTTGTTGTGGTTGTGTACAGTGTTCTCTTGGTTCTGCTCACTTCACTTAACATCAGTTCATGATGGAGATATACTCCAGTTCTCTCTGAAATTATCCTGCTTATCATTTTTCATAGAATAATAATATTCCACAACATCCATACACCATAACTTTTTCAGCCTTTCTCCAACTGATGGGCATTCACTCAGGTTCCAGTTCCTCACCACTACAAAAAGGGCTGCTACAAATATTTTTGCACATGTGAGTCCTTTTCCCTCTTTTATGATTGAAAAACCATCTCTTTACCCAAGATATTTAATTGTCCCATCTAAGATTATCTTGTTTCACTTTTCTTGCTTCTGTGTTACTATAATTAAAATGTAAGATCCTTGAGAGCACAAATTGTTTTTGCTTTTGTCTTTCTCTCCCCAGCTTATCACAGTACCTTGCTTACAATAAAGTATATGCTTATTCATTTACTGAAGTAAAAGAGAAGAGAAAGAGAGTAGAGTCCTGGAGGTTTGACATGCAGAAAAGAAAGTTCTAATACTTAATGGCCTCTTTTCTCAATAAAAATAAATAAGATCCTCAGCTAAGAGAATACTGAGTGGAGAATGGGTGGTATGGAAGGTTTGAAGATTATTTTTGGAAAGAAAAAAAAACAAGTAATTCATTAAGCATTTGCTATGTGCCAGGTATTGTGCTAAATGCTTTACAAATGTTATCTTACTCGATGTTCATAATAACCCCAAGAAGTAGGTTCTATTATTATCCTCATTTTATATTTGAGGAGAGTGAGGCAGAGAGAAATTAAGTGACTTGTCCAGGATCACACAGCTAGTAAATATCTGAGGACAAATTTGAACTCAGGGCTTTCTGATAAAAATATCACCTTGGTGCAGCAAAGGAAAAGTCTGGAAAGCAAATATGAGAATTGATCGAGTAGAAAAGAAAATTAAAATAATCCCCATGAAATATGGACTCCAAAAAATATAGTAAGCATATGAGTATACCTAAATTCAAATCCTATCAGATATTTTTTAGCTATATGACCATGAGCCAGCAACTTAATTGCTGTCAGCCTCAGTTTCCTCATCTGTAAAATGGGAATACTAATAACACCTATCTCTCAGGATTGCTATGATAGTCCAATGAGATAGTATTTGTTTGGGGGGCTTGTTTGTTTGTTGAGGCAGTTGGGGTAAAGTGACTTATCCAGGGTCAAATAGCTAATAAGTGTGTGAATGCAGATTTGAACTCAGCTCCTCCTGTCTCCAGGGCTGACACCTTATCCACTTAGCCACCTAGCTGCCCCATGAAATAGTGTTCATAAAGAGCTTTCCAAACCTTAAAGGACTATTATAAATGAGGGAAAAAAATATAAACTCTTATAACAAAATTGTAAACAAAAAAAATTTTATCTAAAATCAAGAAGTAGCATTATTTGTAAAGCAGAAAAATCCGAACCTTTCTCAATAAGACAGAAGGGAGGATAACCACTGTCATCATTACTATTTAGTTTTACTTAATTTAATTTTACTGCTACTAGAAATGAATTTAGCAATAAATCAAGAAAAGAAATTAACAGGATAGGCATTAGCAAAAGAGACAAAATTACCACTATTTACAGATGAAACGGTTTACTTAGCAAATCCTAGAAAATGAATACAGAAATGAGTTGGGGCAGTTAATAATTTCGGGCAAAAGTGGCAAGGTACAAATAAATGTATTCCATATCCACACATATATTCCTCCCATCCCTACCTGCCAATCATTAGCATCTCTGTATGTTACTTAAAAATAAAAAATAAGGGAAAATGAGGAAATACAGTTTGAAATGATAAAATGTTACATTAGTATTAACCCACTACATGCCATCTAGGGGAGAGTGGAGGAGAAGAGGGGGAAAATTAGAACACAAAGTTTTGCAAGGGCTAATGTTGAAGAATTGCTCACGCATATGTTTTGAGAAAAAGCTTTACGAAAAAGCTAAACAAAACTAGAAAAAATTATAAGGAAAAAATATATATATGTGTATATTAGTATTAAACCCATCAAGATTCACATAGGAAGACTTCAATTCATGGAGAAAGATTTACTGTAAATTACTAAAGCCACAGCAGTATAGTTAAAATAATGTTATTATCTAAATAAATCTATAAAATGTTTTTCAGTGAAATAGAGATGAACAAGACTTATAAACACATATGCAGTCAACTCTTTGATAATGGGTAAAGGACTTTTTTATTCAGTTAAAAACCTCTGGAAAAACTGGACAGCAATCTGACAAATATTAAATTTAGAGTTCATATCATATATCACAATTCCAAATAGAAATGAAATTAATTTTTCATATTAAAAAGTCATACTGTTAAGAAGTTAAAGAGAAATGGTAATGCCAAATATGTTTATATCATTTGAGTTTATTTAACTCTTTGCTTCAAGGGAAGGCTTACTATGTGGTTTAGTGGTAAAATCTGGAAATCACTATGATGTAAAAACAAAAATTATTGATAAAGATTTTTTAAGTATAGTAAAGCCAAAAATTGTTAGAAAGGAACCAGCTAGTTATTTCCCAACTATGGATAGGGGATGTATTTATCACCAATTATATAGTAAAATTAGTTACTTTAATTATATAAAAATAAAAAACTTTGCAAATAAATCAATTTTATATGTGTTTATCCACAAAATATACATACAATACACAAACACACCCCTCTTTAATAGCATCAAAAGTAAATATTTATAATTTTATAACATATATAGCTAAATTTATTTCTGTGGAAAACTAATAAATTATAATGGTAGTGTGAAAATATAATTTTTTGAAATGCTATTTGAAGATATCACTCTACCTTTTCTCTATTTTGTATGTTTCTTTTCATTTTTTCAAGTAACAAGTATTTTTTAGTAATCTGTTCCACTGCTCTCCTCACCTAAACAAAATATAAATATATTTTTATAAATATAAAAATATAAACCTGAAAAATAAATCCCTTACTTCATATCTATATAGTCTGACAAAACAAATTACCACATGAGCCATGTATAAAAATGTATGTTTCTTTCTACAGTGTTTGTTAACTCTCTATCAGATTGTGAATGGCATGTTTAATCTTCATTCTTTTGGACTTATGACTTATTTCTGCATTGATCAGAATTCTGAAGTCTTTCAAAGTTGTTTTTTTCTATGATATTATTATACAAATTGTTTTAGTTCTGTTTTTTTCTGCATCAGTTCATAAAGGTTTCCCCAGTTTTCTTCTTGCAATGGGAGAACAGGTTCGATAAGAAAGAATTACCAGAACACTGAGTTCTCAAAGAAAAAGGCTTTATTGTCATATAATGCAGAATGGGACCAAGCAGCATCGGGACTGATTGTTCTAAGGGGATACTCCAAGATGAGTATTTTATAGGGAAAACTAGGGGTAGATGAAGGATGTTTACTCTTTACTCATTAATTAAACCATCTCTAGAGAGATCTTTACTTCTTCAGTTCTTGATGGTTCTTAACCACTGGCCAAATTTTGAGAAAAACAAGGAATAGAAACATGTAGCAGCACTTAAGCTTCCTGACATCCTGTGTACTAGGACTCAAGCTCCTTGCACCTGGATGTGTGGTTAGCCAAGTCCTATTTACCATAACCCAAGCCCTCTGCATCTGTTATTCTTCCCCTGCCCCTAATACAAACAGGCATCCTATTGGGACCTATTCCATTCTGAAATTGTCCGTTTCAGCATTTTTTATGCACAATAATATTCCATTATAGTCATATTATGAAGTATTTAATACTTACTAGTTATGTGACCCTGAGCAAGTCACTTAACTTCAACTGCCTTGTAAAAATAATAAAATCAAATCAAAGGAAATAATAACTGCTATCTTTTAATACCTTGAAATTCTTGACCTTTTGTTATTCTGTTTTAATTTTTAATTATTTTTCCTAGCTCTATAAAATATTCTTTTGGGATTTTGATTAGTGCAACATTGATAATTAAATTTAGGTAGCATCATTTTTATTATGTTGGTTCAACCCATCCATTTACATTCTTATAACCTCCAAGAAATTGTTTAAAATTTTTAGATGAATTAAGCAAAAGTTCTACTCCACAGATACCAGCTGGTGTTACAAATGACAACTGAAGAAAGACGAAAAGTAAGCAATAACTTACAGCATCTCCTAGAAATGGTTGCAACCCATGTTGGATCTGTTGAAGTAAGTAAAAATTTGTTGGAAACACTGAGCTCTTTCTAAATTTAAAATTCCTTTTACTAAAGCTCTATTTTCCTATTTTAAAAACCATTTTAAACTAATTTTTACATTCTACAAAAAGTTTTCTCTTCACTAGATTAGAATCTGTACATGGCTGTGGCTCAGTTGTAAGCATTATAGACATCAAATTGCCTAATCTCTCTGCATAGTAATAGGGACCAAAAACACCATCTGGTAATAGTAGATCACTGCGTTTTAATATAAAAGTTTTACTAATTAAATTTGGTGAATTTCAAACTTTTTGAGATTTTCTGTATATTCTAAGTTTGTTCAGGAAGAACAAACTAAGGATAAAATTGTTAACAATGAATTGTCTTCATCAGAAATTACTAGATCCAAAGAATATTGTAAATATATTTTATTTAGATTTTAATGCAGCTTTTGGCAAAGTCCCAAATACTATTCTTGTGGATAAAATATAGAGCAATCTACTAATAGTCATATAGTTAAATAGGTTCAGGAGAACTTGAATGGATGGAGTAAAAGAATTGTTATTGATGGTTCATTATCAAATTGTAAAGAGGGGCATTAGTAACATAGTTTTGGAATTTGGCTTTATCCCTGTTTTATTATGAAGGCCATAGTTATCACAAAATAAGATGCAAAAAAAAAACAAAAAACCAGGTTTCAGCAATTTAAATCTAGTAAGAATGTAATAAAGTCTCATTTGTGAACTTACTGGGGATAAGCATGACTAGATAAGCATTCTTCTGGGGAAAATCAGAAAGTTTTAGTAAACTAAAAATTTACTGAGGCAAAAGCATAATAAGGAACTCAAAAAAAAAAAGTGATCTTAAATTACTTTAAAATAGGCATGGAATATGGGATTAGGGAAGAAATAATTCTTCTGTTGTCTATAGTAATCAAACCAAAGCTGGAGTGTGATGTTCAGTTCTTGACACATAACTTCTTATGAAGAACATTGTTCAATTTGAGGACATCTAGAAAATTATCTCATTTGAAGAAATAAAAGATATTTCATCTGGGGAAAGGAAAAAAATGAGGATTGTGTTCACTATTCAAGTATTTAAAGAGCTGTTACATGAAAGAAGGATCTGACTTGTTCTGCTTTACCTATGGAAGATAGAATTATACATTAAAATTTCTAGACATTGGGCTGCCTTTAAGGTAGTGGAGATTCTCCATCCCTTTTTTGTTTTTCAAACAAAGTTCAAATGAACAAAATGAGCATGTTTTAACTGATTGTTATACAAGATAAAATGTTTATCATTAAGACTCCTATAGTTTGTGTATCTTAAGGGATGAAATGAACCAAAAACTAATTTCCTTCTAAGACCTTTATTTTGTAGAGACACCCAGGCCAGCTATGCTTCATTCCTCTCCCAACTGGGTTTTTTTACTCCACAGCCTCATCTCTCTTCTTCCCTATTTCCCAAGCTAGAACTTTTCCTTACCCTCTCTTTTCATCTCCCTTTTCTGAGTTCTCTTCCCCCATTATAATATAAACTGTTTGAGGACAGAGATTTTCTTTTACTTGTATATATATCCCTTAACAAAATGGCACTTTATAAATACTTATTATGAACCCATCTCAAACTTTTTTAGAAGTAAATTATCATAAACTGACCATTTTAATTTTTTTTTCTTCTAGAAACATCTTGAGGATCAGATTGTTAGACTAGACAGAGAGTGTGAAGAACTTATTGCTGAAGATTTATTGGAAAATATTAAAGAAATTGTAGACAATTACAAAAAAAAAGCTTCTGTTATCTCTTCCAGTGAATGAAGAATTGCTAATTATTGTATTCCAGGTGAAGATGTCAGTGCCAAGTCTTTTTTTATTTAAAAAAAAAAAAAAAGCATTCATGACTACTTAAATATTTGTTTAAGTTCCTCCTGCAAATTGTCAGTATGCATCAAGGATGGAACAGTTGCTTAGAATTTTTACTTTTACTTACCAACCTGTAGTCTTCCAGTCATTGTCAAATGTATTTTCTAAATGTTAACCTGACAGTAAAGGATATTTATTCAACTCCCCTTATTCTTCATAGACCTCGAAAATACTATTGAAGGACCAAGCTTGTACTTGTATTTATAATAAAAATTATTCAAGTGAGAAACCATACACTATGATGGCTTTCAGAAATTCAACAGGAGAGAGTTTTTCTTCCTTCGATTTAGAATTTTTACTTTATTATCTATAAATATGCCCACTGTATACATAGTATTAGGCACTACAAATACCAGTGGAGCTTAAACCATTAAGAATCATAATTCAGAAACCTTTGGTGGAAGACTTATAATTCTAAGAACTAACTGCTCTTCCTCCAAATGAGTATGGTTCAAATACAAAAACATATATGGATCTAATTTATAAATTAGACAATAATGTAATTGTGCTTAAGTATTTGTTTCATCAGCTGTGAATCTGAATTCTCCTATGGCCCCTTTGAACTCATGATGGTAATATTCTCTTAGGACATTTATCCTTAGTGCCTAGGTTAATAGATCTCCATAATTGCCTATTACAAGAAGAGCTCTATCTCATTAAACTGAGTAGATAACCCTATTTGTGTTTGTGATAATAATTAAAGCTTGTTTTATATATATATTCTATTAATGTAATGCTTTTAACATTCAAATACTCAGTTTGACCAATGAGGGAATTAGTTAGTAATTTATCCATCACTCCCCTCTTATCACCAGCTCTATGCCCCATCAACCAGGAACCCCATATTGCCCAAACTAAGATTCTTCAACTTAATCTGTTTCAACAAGTGGAAAAACTGCAGTGTTTTAAAGAATTGATTGAGAATTGTCATAGCCTCCTTGAGCACTTTAAACACTTAGCTCTACAGCAGCTTAATGTAGTGATTCAGCCAGTGATCTCCAGTCAATATAATCTCTGGCCTGAAGAGCTTCACCTAAAAATTCAAAAAGACATATCTGCCCAAATTAGAGAGCACTCACCTTATAATCCTTAATGAGAAATATCTTTATAATGCCAAGTAGAAGGTATATTTGTTTTACTATAAGCCCATATGTAACTGTATTTGTATGTGTGTACATATGTATTTATATTTGTGTATATGCTGGGGGAGGGAGGAAAGTGTTCCTAAATAAATGTTTTGGGATTTGAAGGTGAGCTTATTACTACTTGTAATATCAGAAACCTAATTAAATAAAGAAGTTAAGATACTCAACTCTTAATTATTTAGAATGAATAGATGAAAAGCACTGAGGAAAACAGTCCCTACTTTTGGAGTTTACATTCTAATAGAAAAAGACAAAGTCTAGTGGACAAGAAAAAGAGAGGTGACTAGAGAGGATGATTTTGGACAGTCAGAGAAATGGTCTTAAAGCAATAATCCATTAACTTATTTTTTATTTATTTTTTTAAAAGAAATGATGAGATTATTGTGGTAAATAATTGTAATGGAATATAGTTTTGCTATAAGAAAGGAGAAGCAGGATGCTTTCAGAGAAACCTAGAAAGATTTACATGAACAGAGTGAAGTAAGCAGAGCAAGGAGAAGATTTTACAAAGTAATACCATTATGTAATGATCAACTATGAATGACTTGGCTATTCTCATTCTGTTGATTCAAAACAATTCCAAAGGACTAATTTTTAAAAATGCTATCTACCTCCATAGAAAGAACTGAGAGTCTGAATGGAAATGGAAATAAACTATTTTTCACTTTTTTGTGATTTGATTTTTGGTTGAGGGCAGGGAAGTTGATCTTTGTTTTTTTTCACAACATGATTGATAGTAATATGTTTTGCATGATTACATATGTATAATCTATATCAAAATGGTTCAGTCTCAGAAGAAAAAGGGGAGAGAATTTAGAACTCAAAATTTTTAAAAAAAACTAATGTTAAAAATTGTTTTTACATGTAATTGGGAAAAATTTTCAAAAAAGAAAAGAATGAAATGAATTTTAGAGTTGATATTAAGTGATGCAGTGATAGAGCACTAGACTTGGAATCAGTAAGATCTGAATTCATATCCAGGCTTTGACACGTACAAGTTGTGTAAGCTTGAACAAGTCATTTATCCCCTTTTTGCTGCCTCAGTTCCCTTTATGTAAAAGGGAAACAAATTAGAGAAGGAAATAGTAAACCACTCCAATATCTTTAACAAAAGTCCATGGCATTACATAGTCAAACACAACTGAACAACAATAAGTTTGTTATTACTCTTCTCAGAATTAGCTATTGTTAGGAAGGAGAGGAAGAATAAGTGAGTAGTACGTAGCATAGTATGGAGATGTCTAGTGAGCAATATAAAGTGAATACTCAATCAGAAACTTAGGGCTTAAAGGGTAGGAGTTTAAGAAACCATTTGCCATAAGGTTCCTCTTTGTCACTTCATTTTATTTTTTTATAGTAATAGCTTTTTATTTTTCACTATACATGCAAAGATAGTTTTCAATATCTACCCTTCCAAAACCTTGTGTTCCAAATTTTTCTCCCTCCCTCCCCCTCCCCTAATCCAATATAGGTTAAACATTTACAATTCTTCTAAACATATTTCCACATTTATCATGCTGTACAAGAAGAATCGGATTAAAAGGGGAAAAAATGGAAAAGAAAAAAAAACAAGCAATCAACAAAAGGTAAAGTATTATTTGATCCACTATGCTATGATCTCCATAGTCCTCTCTCTGGATGCAAATGGCTCTTTCCATCACAAGTCTATTGGAATTGCCTTGATTCACCTCATTGTCAAAAAGAGCGAAATCCATTACAGTTCATCATCACATAATCTTGTCGTTGCTGTATCACTTTATTTTAAAAGCCCTGGAATTATCCCTTACTGAAATGCTAAATAACTGATATTAAGGGAGGCAAAGCCAAGATGGTAGAGGAGCAGGAAGAACTATAGTGAGCTCCCCGGCCAAAACAAATATCCAGAATATGTACAAGCTGAATCCTGATGGAGAAAGCCAAGACCAATGAATTATTTTTCCAGCTCAAACCCACATAAGGAGACAGGCACATTTATGGACACTGGAGAAGACGCCTGTCCAGGAGATGCTCATGAGGAACATTCCATACAAGAGGAAGTCTATGCTTCTCATTATTGGAAGATGCTAGACCCATCCCAGGGTATTCTTTTGGCAAAGAGAATGCCTGTGTGAATTTTTCACATGTGCCTTGTCCTTTGTATTTAGAACTAGGAATTTTTACTCTGACCCATCACTATTTTTTTATAATGACAAATGACTCCTTAGAAACATTTTATTTTCCTATCAAAAATTTGCTGTCCTGCAGTTCTCATTAATATTTATCACAAAGAATTGACTTCTTAATATTTATTGAATTTGTGCCCTTTGGAACTCAGTAGTGTCACATTTATTTCAGTAAATCATCTAACTATTGAGGCTGAAGGAAAACAGAATGAAGACCTTATACAACCATTGGAAGCAACATCTTCAAAATGTATACAGTTGAGATAAATGAATAGAAATCTTTGAGAAGGCTTATGTTCTATTAAAAGCTTGCAAAAGAAATGTGATAAGCTAGATAAGAATAAAAGACAATAAGAAGTAGTTGATGTTAAACATCATTTAGACATTTAATTAGGACAGAGTCAAGTAGTACAATATAAGTGTGAAATTGAAGAACAAGGCAGAAGATGATTGTAGAAAAACTAAAATAAAGTCCATTTTAGCATTAACAGTGCCCTAGATTATTTAGAACAATCAAGAGAAAATAATGCTTCAATAAGAAACCAAATGGAGCACGGAATTCAAGAACTGAAAGTTGAACTCTCCAAAATGAAAAACTCATATCAAGATTCTAAGACAGAATTAGATACAGAAAACTTGATTGTGAAGAATTAAACATCAGAGAAGCATTGTCAAACAAATTAGATTTACTACTAAGAATTCAGTTCTGGAGCCCCCTCATGTTAGAATTCTTTATCAGTCCACAAGAATGCCAAATCGGAATCAGAATCTGGTTTCCAGGATAACTTAGGAATATTTAGAGGTTTTAAGAAAAAAATATTTGCTTTAAAGGAAGAAATAATAGGCATTTATGAAAAAAAAAGCATAGTACTATTATTTGGCATATGATAAAGCTGAGACTCAGAGGTGAAGTGATTTGCTCAAGAATCACACAGGTAATGTCAGAGTTGAGCTCTGATTCCTGTCTTTGACTCCAAATGCGTTGCCCTTTCCAACATACCACACTTCCTCAATAAAACTTCACCTTCAGGAATATAAATTTACATTGCATCAATAGAAACAGAATGTTCAAAACAAAAAAGGTGATTGTCTTTTTTTTTTTTCCCCTTATCAGACCACATCTGGAGTATTCTGTTTATCATTGGGTATCACATCTTAGGAAAACATTAACAAGCTGGTCCATGTACAGAAGAACATAACTAGGATGATGCAGTGATGCAAAAATAGTGCATAAGCACTGGTTCAAAAGTACTTGGAATGTCTCATTTGGAAAAGAGAAAACTTGGATGCTGGCTTCAGATGGGGGGTCAGGATATGATAATTTATGTCAATTATTTGAAGGGTTGTCATATGGGAGAACTAAATATGTTTTCTTTGACCTTAGAAGCCAGTACTATTGATCAATCAGCAGAAATATTTCAGCAACTAAAATTGTTTTTGAGATGCAATACCTTGGGACCAAATACTGGAGGTATTCAAGCTAAGGCTGAATGACCATATATTAGGAATTTTGAAAATAAATGTTTGTTTTTTTTTTTTTTTTTTTAAGAAAAGGAATGTTGTATTGGAACTATGCCCAAAGGGCTATCCAACTGCATACCCTTTGATCCAACAGTGTCTCTACTGGCTTTGTAACCCAAAGAGATCATAAAAAGGGAAACAAACCCACATGTGCAAAAATGTTTGCAGCCCTTTTTATAGTGGCCCTCAGTTGGTGAATGGCTGAATAAGTTATGGCATATGAATAAAATCAAATATTATCGTTCTATAAAAATCGGACAGCAGGTCTGATTTCAGAAAGGCCTGGAGAGACTTACATGAAGTGATGCTAAGTGAAGTGAATAGAACCAAGAGAACATTGTACACACCAATAATAAGATTATGTGATGATCTACTCTGATGAACTTGGTTCTTTTCAACAACAATGAAGTAATTAAGGCCAATTCCAATAGATTCGTGATGGAGAGAGCCATTTGCATCCAGAGAGAGGACTAGGGGATTGAATGTGGATCACAAAAAAAAACTTTTGTTGTTGTTTGCTTGTTTTTTTCTTATTTTTTTTTTCCTTTTTGATCTGATTTTTCTTGTGCAGCATGATAAATGTGGAAATATGTTTAGAAGAATTGCACATATTTATCCTATATTGGATTACTTGCTGTCTAGGGAGGAGTGGAGGTGAGGAGGGAGGGAGAAAAATTTGGAATACAAGTTTTGCAAGGGTGAATATTAAAAACATCTTTGCATGTATTTTAAAAATAAAAAGTTATTGCTGGGAAAATTGGAAACTAGTGTGGAAGAAATTAGGGCTTGACCCATACCTAACACCACATACCAAGATAAGATCTAAATGGGTTCATGATCTAGATACAAAGAGGGACTTTGTAAGCAAGTTAGAGGAACGTAATATAGTTTATCTCTCAGACCTGTGGAGATGGAACAAATTTATGTCCAAAGAAGACTTGGAACTCCTAATTGAACACCAGATGGATAATTTTGACTATATTAAGTTAAAAAGTTTCTGTACAAACAAAACAAATGCAGACAAGATTAGGAGGGAAGCATCTAATTGGGAAATCATCTTTACATTTAATGGTTCTGATAAAGGCCTCATTTCTAAAATATATAGAGAATTGTCTCATATATATAAGAATTCAAGCCACTCTTCAATAGATAAGTGGTCAAGGGATATGAACAGACAATTTTCAGATGATGAAATTAAAACCATCTCTAGTCATATGAAAAGTTGCTCCAAATCACTATTGATCAGAGAAATGCAAATTAAGACAACTCTGAGATACCACTACACACCTGTCAGATTGGCTAAAATGACAGGAAAAGATAACGATGAATGTTGGAGGGGATGTGGGAGGGCTGGGACACTAATACATTGTTGGTGGAACTGTGAACGGATCCAACCATTCTGGAGAGCAATTTGGAGCTATGCTCAAAAAGTTGTCAAACTGTGCATACCCTTTGATCCAGCAGTGTTTCTACTGGGCCTATATCCCAAAGAGATCTTAGAGGAGGGAAAGGGACCCACATGTGCCAGAATGTTTGTGGCAGCCCTTTTTGTAGTGGCTAGAAACTGGAAACTGAAGGGATGCCCATCAATTGGAGAGTGGCTGAATAAATTATGGTATATGAATGTTATGGAATATTATTGTTCTGTAAGAAACGACCAGCAGGACGATTTCAGAGAGGCCTGGAGAGACTTGCATGAACTGATGCTGAGTGAAACAAGCAGAACCAGGAGATCATCATGCACAGCAACAACAGTATTACATGATGATCAATTCTGATGGACATGGCTCTCTGCAATAAAGAATTGTCTCAAACCAGTTCCAGTTGTTCACTGAAGAAAACCATATACACCCAGAAAGAGGGACATGAAATATGGACCACAACGTAACATTTTCATGATCTCTATTGACATTTGCTTGCATTGTGTTGCCTTTCTCTGATTCTTTTTTTTTTCTTGTAGATAGGATTTTTCTTGCATAACTTCTCAAGCATTTCAACATTATTAACATGTAGTGGACTTCCTGCCATCTAGGGGAGGGGAGGGGACTGGGGGTAAAATTTGTATTGGAAAGCTTTGTAAAGATCAAGGTTGGGGAACTACCCATACATATGTTATACAAATAAAAAGCTTTAATAAAAAAAAATTTAAAAAAAAAAATAAAGACCTTAGTTCAAATCTAAAAAAAAATAAATAAAATAAAAAGTTATTTTTAAAAAAGGAATGTTAAAGAAGAAATTGGGGTTAAGGTATGTTTGAATTGGGAGCAACTAGGGAGCACAGTGGACGGAGTCAGGAAGCTCCATATTCCTAAAGTCAAACTTGGCCTCAGACTTACTTGCTGTATGACCCTGGGCATGTTACTTAACCCTTAATTTGCCTCAGTTTCCACAAATATAAAATGAGCTGGAGAAGAAAATGGCAAACCATTCCAATGTCTTTGATCAAAAAATCCCAAATAGGGATATAAAAAGTCATAAACAGCTGAACAGCAAACAACCAAAAAACTGCATCACAGCCATGAAAAACACACAGAAAAGATATAGCTCCTTTTAATCCTGGTATTGAAGTCATTTCTCCCTTCTTGGAGTCCTTGTGTAGCCCCTATGGTCCCTGATATATTTTTCTGCTCTTTGTTGTACTGGCTTCATTTGTGCAACAACTTTTTAGTTTTATGTAACCATTTTATCTTCTAAAATTTTCTCGACCCCTTATTTGGTTAAGAACTATTTTTATCCATATATCTAAAAGGTAATTTCTTCCCTGACCTTTGTTATGTTTATGATCTACATCATGTGCAGCATTTTGGAGCTTATATTGGGATCTTCTGGAAGGTATTTGTTATAGGCTATATTCTAAAGCTTAGTGATGAAAGGTAAAAGAGATAAGAGATAGAAGAGGAGGGGTAAACCAAAGTGTTTGGAGTAGTCTTGAGAAGGGGAAAAAATCCTTTCCCTCTTCCTCAACCCCCACCTTTCAATAAGCATCCTTTTATAGCTGTAACTTTTGTTTTGACTGTGGTTATTCTCTTTCCAGTTCTACTTTTCCTCTCAAAACTTCACTCTCTTTGTTCCATCTTATGCCATTTCCTTTAAATAGTATTTTTTCCCAAATGCTATAAACATTTTTAACATTCATTTTTTATCTTTTTAATAATAATAGCTTTTTATTTTTCAAAATACATGCAAAGATAGTTTTCAACATTCATCCTTGCAAAACCTTGTGTTCCAAAGTTTTCTCCCTTCCCTTCCTTCCCCCTCCCTGGGACAGCAAATAATCCAATATAGGTTAAACATTAACATTCATTTTTGTAATTGTCCTTTTTTTTTTTAAGCTTTCTATTTTCAAAACACATGCATAGTTTTCAACATTCACCCTTGCAAAATCTTGTGTTCCAAATTTTTTCCCCCTTTCTCCCCCCACCTTCCCTGGACAGCAAATAAGCCAATATAGGTTAAACATTAATATTCTTTTTTTTATTGTCCATCTTTTTTTAAAAAAGCTTTTTTATTTTCAAAACATAAGCATAGTTTTCAGTATTCACCCTTGCCAAACCTTGTGTTCCAAATTTTTTTTCTCTATCCCTTCTCCCCACCCCCGCTCCTAGACAGCAAGTAATCTGATATAACATTTTTAAATAAAATTTTGAATTCTAAAATTTCACCCTCTCTCCCTTCCTCCTTCCTGTGATAATTTGATATAGGTTATATATGTTCAATCATGTAAAACATTGCATTATTAGTTATGTTGTAAAAGAAGAAACAGAACAAAAAAAGGAAAAAAAACACAGTGAAAATAGTATGCCTCAATCTGTACCTATTTACAATATTTCTACCATTGTACACTATTTTTAAAACTTTTTTTTCTTTTTTGCCTATTGGCAGGTAAGAGGTTAATGCTATTTCCACACCTGCAACTCACCTTCCTATCCGACCCAGTATCTTCGGTGGTATCCACGGAAATTAAAGGAAATAACTTTCTTCCCCTCCAGGGTTTTTATTTCTTTTTTGAATCAGTCAAGAAGAGTCATGGGCCACACACTGTGCTTGGTCCTGAGGATATAAAGGCAAAAATAAAAGGCATCCTTGCTTTCAAGGAACTTATGTCTATATCTGATCATTTTTATTCCTCCTTTTAATTTCTACTTTTTCCTATTCTTTCCCCAGCCTGTCTTCTTCTAAATCTCCTTTTCTGGACTCTTCCAGGTTATGCCCCCTAATCTCAAGAGTGCTTCAAAATTCTGTCCTAGGCTTTCTCTTTAGCCTCAAAAGTACTGCAATGTTATTATGTTTCCCTTCTCAGATTTTTTTTTTCCCTTGTAGATCTGACTTTTCTTGCACAGCAAGACAACTGTAAAAATATGTATACAAATATTCAATTTGTCAAGTATTTTAACATAATTAACATGTAGTAGACTTCTTGCCATCTAGGGGAGGGAGTTGGGGGTTGGGGGGGGAACTTTGTAACAGAAAACTTTGCAAGGGTCAATGTTGAAAAATTACTGATACATAAGTTTTGCAAATAAAAAGCTTTAATAAAAAAAAAAGTACTGCAATGTTACCTGCTCCTGTAGGTTTCATTATGATTGTTATTAATGATTCTTAAACCTGCATAGTTAGCTCTTAACCTCTCTTCTGAGACCCAATGTTTCATCACTTAACTGCCCCTTGAACATCTTTGTTGCAGTGTCCTATAAGCATCTCAAACTTCACATCCTGAAATCTTTCCCTAACTATTCTTAGGTACTCGGGTGTTTAGGATCCTAAAATCCTCACTCTTCCTTACCTCCCCACCTCATATATTCACTCTGTTGCCAAATGTTGCCCTTTGTATCCTTACAGCATCTCTTGTATCTGTCTCTTTCTCTGCACTCACACAGCCCGAAGCCACCTCACCACCTTATGCTTGGACTGCTTAGCCTGCTGATTGGTCTCTGCCTTCAAGTATCTCCCCACTCCAATCCATTCTCCCTCATACCAAAATTACTTTTCTAAAGAATATTTCCAGTCTTCTCATGGAAGAATTGTTTAAATGTCAATTTTGTCAAGAAGGGCATTATCTATTTCTGTAACTAGGGGTAAACCTTAGTATCCCTAATGAAGTTGTTAATAAATAATAATAATAATATCTTCCATCATATGTCCATGTACTGTGGGCTATTTTAGAAGCCTATCCTCTAGGGAGACTATGCATGTTGATATGTTTGGAGTTTAACACTAAATGATGATGCTAAATTCAGGTACCAAATGTTGGCTGAAGAATTCATAATGATGGTTTTCTTCGGCTCCTGTTTTAAATTTCTTTCTGTGAATAAATAGCCAGTGATCCTAGGAGAGAAGCATTTCTCCTCCTTGGAATCTACGCCTTGAGTTTAAGAGATTAAGAGTCATTGAGTTAGTGCTGGTTGCCTAAGAGATGACTATCCTGTGAGGGGAAGGGTTCTATTAACAGAATTCAGCAACAGTAAAAGGACAAAAGCCAGAGCCTTTCCCAAATAGACTTCACTTTAAATAGGGTAGGCCTGAGGTAAAAGTGAAATGTTTGTTCTACAATCCCACAAAGTACCTTTATCCTTAGAGAAAGTCTAATTTGGTACTTGGCAATTTCTTCTGTTTTGTATTTCTTCCCGAGTACAGGTGAGGAGAAGAATATATTCAGAAATGAAGTTAGCATATAAAAAAGATAATCAATAAAAAATATTTAAATTAATAGAATCCTAGTAATACATTTCATAATAACAAAAACTAGAAATGAAGTGGGTGATCATCAATTGAGAAATGTCTAAATAATTTTGAATAATTGTGGTAAATTAATATCATTGTACTTTTAAGGAATGAAGAATATGAGATTCAGGACAAAACAAGGGAAGACTTGTATGAATTGGTGCACAGCAAGAATACAGTGACTATAATAATATAAATGAATGTGACCTTAAAAGGCAGCCAAATTCAGATTAATTGAAAATTGACCAGGGTTATTCCCTGGAAACCCAACTTGTTTCTTTTTTAAATATAGAGAGAAGAGGCTTTATGAATGGTGTTGTATATATTGTCAGATAACAATCTTTTTTTTCTGCCATTTTTACTTGCCTGTTTTATCACTAAGAACTTTATAACTAAAGTTAATGAAAGATATCTCCTCTCAAAAAAAAAAAAAATCCTACTTGATAAACTCCAGTGGCTCCCTATTACCTCTAGGATCGATAATAAAATCCTCTGTGGGATTGTTAAAAACCTACACAATCTGGTCCCTTGCTCTCTTTCCATTCTTCTTATACTTTACTCTCTCCCATGTAGTTTATGATCCAGTGTCCTTAAGTGATTTTCTATCTGTCCCATGAGTCTCCTGACTCTGACCTTTCCCTGGTTATCCCCCCATACCTGAAATGCTCACCATTCTCACCTTTGTTTCCTGGTTTCCCTGATTTCCTTTAATACGCTACTCAAACTCCATCTTTTGCAGGTCTTGTTTCAATGTTTCTTAATGCCAGTGCCTTCCTTCTGAGCCTTTCCCTTCCATTTAAAGTATTAATTTTTAGTATGGACTTTAATATGTATTTTGGTATTCCTGCATATTGTCTTCCCTCACTGGAATGTAAATTTCTTGAAGTCAGGGACGATTTTTTGTTTTTTGTTTTTTTGTTTTTGTTTTTTGCCTTCTTTTGTATCCCCTGCACTAAGCACATCTGGTACATAGAAAGTACTTAATAAATGCTTACTGACTAAAATAATCAAGTAGAAATATTAATCAAGGGTGAATTCAAAAGTGTGAAATGAAAATCTGTATGCTATTTAACTGAATGCAAATGCACAGAACGTGCTAAGATATCTTAGTCACTTTCTTAGTACAATTCCAAGGAGATTCCCACAAAGGATGGCCTGATGCAGAGCTCCATTAACATTGTTCTGTTGTGCCCTTGTCTTTCCAAATTTCCTCCAGCACTCCAATCAGTCTTTTTATAAAATAATCCTATGTGCTGACTTTACCATTTCTTTTATTCTGCAAATGCTAAATCCTAATGAGAGACAGCATGTAGTCTTCATTTCCTGTGTTGCTTAGCAGAGGTTAACATCAAACAATGAGACTGAGAAGTTTTGCCCTGCACAGCACAGCTGCAGAAAAGAAGAAATTTTATCAAAACATATTTTTCTCAATAGCAATTCATTCTGGAAATAAAATTAAATAAAAATTTAAGAATTAAAAAATTAAGTATTAGTGTAAATTTGTAATATTTGAAATCAGATTTACCTATATATATGCATATATATATAAAATATGTTGTCAAAATGGGTTTGCTTGTCAGTGTGTATGGAAAAAATTCATAAGTTCTACAATTTAAGGAAATATATAATATAATTTAAAATCCCTTGTTTTTAAAAAATAATTAAAAATGTAAGCTTTCTGGTATAAAACAGGAATAATAACATGGGATAATTTCTTCCAAATACTGCCCTCTCAATCCTAGCCTCTCTTCTCTGATAATATCCCTTTTTCCCAGTCCATCCATGACAGTTGAACACATATACATGCTTTATATACATATGTAAGCTTTAGCATAGCTAAAACTTTGTTTCCACAGTATAAGCTTGGTCTCATGATTCTCTTTGCAAAGATTTAAATCACTTAAGCTATCTTTTCTGGGTACTTCCTGTTGTTATTCTCTTTCAGTCTGACTCTCTTCTGAGTCTCTGTCTTTAGGGGTTATAGTACCTTTGCAAATTGCCTGCATTTCTACTTTGAGGCTAAATTATTTCCTTTAATCCCATTTTTGAACTCTTAATGAGTAAGCTTTCTTTTTTTGGTTCCAAGTACACCCCTACTTGACTAATAAAAATGATGCTAACTTTAAGAACATCTTCTTGACTAGCTCAGTTGGTCTCCCCTATTTCCTCTACTAACCATTCTAAGCTTTCTCTTCTCTCTTAGCTTGTGCTCTCTTCAAAGTTACCAGTGATCTTTTAGTTGCCAAATATAATGGCCTTTTCTCATCCTTTTTGACTTTTCTACAGCTTTTGATAAATATTGATAATCCTCTTCCATAATACTTTTTTTTTTCCTCTCCAGGTTTTCATGACACTATTTTCTCCTAGTTTTCCTCATATCCGTCTGACTGCTCCTTTTCAAACTCCTTTTCTGAATCTTCATCCAATTCATTCTCATTAAACATGGAAGTTCACCAAGTCTCTGATCTGGCCCTTCTGATTTTGCTTGGTGATTTCATCAGCTCCCACGGATTCAATTATTATCATTCTGCATATGATTCTCAGATTTATTTGTCCAGCTCTATCCTCTCCCCTAATCTCCATTCTTACATCTCCAACTATTTATTAGACATCTCAAACGAAATGTTTCATAGACATCTTAAACTCAAGAGGATTCAAAATTTAACTGTTTTTCCCCAAGCCCTTTCTTTTTCCTAACTTTCCTGTTATTTTTTCTCAATTTTTAAATTTTATTTTACACTTAAATATAAAATAAGAAAAAAATTGCCAGAACATGAGAAGATTCAAAATGTAAAGCAATAAATGTCCATTTCAAGAAAACGTATGTAATAAATACTACACATTGTGTTCAGAGCTGTCCATCTTTTCTTTGCTTCCTTGTAGGTTTTCTTTTGTTCTCTCTTATGTACTTTTTTCATTTTCCTCCCCCCAGGGCTTAAATTAAGCACACACACATATACACATTTACATATACACATGCACATCCATACATAGAGATTTATAATCATACACATATATATGTATATACTTTCATGTACATATATATAAGACTATACTATACTTATTTTCATGTGTCCTCTGTTTCTCTGAAGGAAGATAATATATTTCTTCATAAGTCCAAGTCTTTCCAAATTTTTTTAAACCCATCAGCTCATCACATCCTACAATAGAGTAATATTCTAACCTTATACTGTTTTTATTTTAAATAAGCTAAAATGGGGGCAGCTAGGTGGCGCAGTGGCTAAAGCACTACCTCTGAAGTCAGAAGGACCTCAGTTCAAATCTATTCTTAGATACTTAACACTTTCTAACTGTGTGACCCTAGGCAAGTCACTTAACCCCAATTGCCTCAGCAAATAAACTAAAATGATATTGATGAATATAACTGATACATAATGTAGTTTCCCTATTTTTTCTTTTGATTAAATCTGTTTTAACTTTGAGATTATGATTACTGTCCCAACATTTTTAATTTATAGTTCTACTCCTGATCTTTATTTTATGTTTGTGTATATTTCTCGTTTTTCTAATATTTTCCTGAAAGCAACATATTATTGGGTTCAAATTTTTTTTCTTTCTCTTTTTAATTTTTTTTCCTTTTTTTTTCTTTCTTTCTTTCTCTCTCTTTCCTTTTTTTCTTTTCCATTTTGGATCTTTTAATCATTTATGTTTGTCTCTTTCCAGTGTCAGACAACATTGATTGGCTTTTTTCCAACCAATTCATTTCATTTCATATCTGCTGCTTCTAAATTTCTTTCTGTTCCAGGCTCAGTATTCAGCCTTATTCTTCTCTTTCTTTCCAAATTCTCAGTCTTCCTCCTTCTCAACTCTTCTGTCACATTTGACTCTGTTGATCATCCTTTTCTTCATGGACCCTCTCTTTTCTCTGGATTTCCATGACACTGTTCTCTCTTTGATTATTTTCTATGCCATATCTATGCTAAACACTGAAAACATAAAACTTCTCAGTCTTCTTTGCTGTGATTATAGTTATCTATATTATCCCCTCTCATTCTTGGCATATCTTCAAGGCTCTGTCCTGGATTCTCTTCTTTTTATATTCTTACATGGTAACTTCATTAATTCCCACAGATTTATTTATCATTTCCCTACAGATAATCTAAGTTCTAGCTATACAAATGCCAACTTTCTCTCGAGTTCCATTCAGGTACCACCAAACTATTTATTATGAGATAAGAGATAAATTTGAATGAGATAAATTATATGCATCTCAAATTCCAAGTCCAAAGCAGACCTCATCAGGTAATAGAAAGGACCTGAGAAGTTATCAAGCCAGAATCCTCATTTGACAGATTCAGAATAAGAGTTTAAGTGATTTATCTAGAATGATACAGATAACAAGTAGCTGAGATAGAATTTTTTTTTTTACATTTTTTTCAGTCAACAAAATGCTGCCTTCTCATTCTCCCATCCCAGCATTCTCTGTTTAAAAAAAAAAAAATTTACAGGCATTGACACACACCTAACACCATATACCAAGATAAAGATGACATGGGTTCATGATTTAGACATAAAGAGTGATATTGTAAGCAAATTAGAAGAACGTAGGATAGTTTATCTCTCAGATCTTTGGAGAAGGAAAGAATTTGTGATCAAAGAACTGGAACTCACAATTGAATACCAAATAGATAATTTTGACTATATTGAACTAAAAAGTTTTTGTACAAACAAAACTAATGCAGCTAAGATTAGGAGAGAGGCAATAAATTGGGAGATCATTTTTACATCTAAGGCTGTTAAAGGCTTCATTTCTAAAATATATAGAGAATTGACTCAAATTTATAAGAATTCAAGCCACTCTTCAATAGGTAAATGGTCAAAGGATATGAACAATCTTCAGATAAAGAAATAAAAACTATTTATAGTCATATGAAAAGGTGCTCCAAATCACTATTGATCAGAGATATGCAAATTAAGACAACTCTGAGATACCATTTCAGATTGGCTAAAATGACAGGAAAAGATAATAATGAATGTTGGAGGGGATGTGGGAAAACTGGGACACATACATTGTTGAGGGAACTGTGAACACATCCAACCATTCTGTAGAGCAATTTTGAACTATGCTCAAAAAGTTATCAAACTATGGATACCATTTGATCCAGCAGTGTTTCTGCTGAGCTTATATCGCAAAGAGATCTTAAAGGAGGGAAAGGGACCCACATGTGCAAGAATGTTTGTGGCAGCCCTTTTTGTAGTGGCTAGAAATTGGACACTGAATCGATACCCATCAATTGGAGAATGGCTGAATAAATTATGATATATCAATGTTATGGAATATTATTGTTCTGTAAGAAATGATCAGCAAGATGATTTCAGAGAGGCCTGGAGAGACTTGCATGAACTGATGCTAAATGAAATGAACAGAACCAGGAGATCCTATACACGGCAACAAGAAGAGGCCTATAATGATCAATTCAGATGGACATGGTTCTCTTCAACAATGATATGTTTCAAACCAATTTCAGTTATTCAGTGTTGAAGAGAGCCATCTACACTCAGAGAGAAGCCTGTGGGATCTGAGTGTGGACCACAACATAGCATTTTCATGCTTTCTATTGCTGTGTGCTTGCATTTTGTTTTCCTTCTCAGGTTTGTGGTTTTTTTTTTTTTCTTGTAGATCCAATTTTTCTTGTACAGCAAAATAACTGTATAAATATGTATACATATATTGAATTTGTCATATATTTTAACATAGTTAACATGTATTGGACTACCTGCCATCTAAGGGAGGAGGTGGGGAGAAGGGAAAAATTTGGAACAGAAGACTTTGCAAGGGTCAGTGTTGAAAAATTACACATACATATGTTTTGCAAATAAAAAGCTTAAATAATAATAAAAAAGGGGGGGTTCTGATAAAGGCCTCATTTCTAAAATATATAGAGAATTGACTGAAATTTATAAGAATTCAAGCCATTCTCCAATTGATAAATGGTCAAAGGATATGAACAATTTTCATATGAAGAAATTAAAACTATTTCTAGTCATACAATAAGGTGCTCTAATCACTATTGATCAGAGAAATGCAAATTAAGGCAACTCTGAGATACCACTACACACCTCTCTAAGATTGGTTAAGATGACAGAAAAAAAGATAATGACGAATTTTGGCAGGATGTGGGAAAACTGGGACACTGATACATTGTTGGTGGAACTGTGAACGGATCTAGCCATTCTGGAGAGCAATTTGGAACTGTGCTCAAAAAAGTTATCAAACTGCATACCCACTTTAACCCAGCAGTGTTTCTACTGGGCTTATATCCCAAAGAGATTTTAAAGGAAGGAAAGGGTCTCACTTGTGCAAAAATGTTTGTGGCAGCCCTTTTTGTAGTGGCTAGAAACTGGAAACTGAATGGATGCCCATCAGTTGGAGAGTGGCTGAATAAATTATGGTATATGAATGTCATAGAATATTATTGTTCTGTAAGAAACGACCAGCAGGATGATTTCAGAGAGGTCTGGAGAGACCTACATGAACTGATGCTGAGTGAAATGAGCAGAACACGGCAACAAGAAAATTATAGATGATCAATTCTGATGGACATAGCTCTCTTCAACAATGAGATGACTGATGCCAGTTCCAATGATCTTCTGATGAAGAGAGTCATCTACACCCAGAGAGGGAATTGTGGGAACTGAGTGTGGATCACCACATAACATTCTCACTCTTTTTTGATGTTTGCTTGCATTTTGTTTTATTCATTTTATTTTCTTTTTGATATGATTTTTCTTGTGCAGCAAGATAATTGTATAAATATGTTTATATATATATTGGATTTAATATATATTTTAACATGCAGGACATATATTGGATTGCTTGCCATCTAGGGGAGAGGGTAAGGGAAAGGAGGGGAAAGTTTGAAACACAAGGTTATGCAAGAGTCTATGTTGAAAAATTATCCATGCATATGTTTAAAAAAAAAAAGCTTTAATTTAAAAAAAGTTACAAACATGCATAATCAAACAAAAAATTTTTTTGCATTGACCATGTCCAGTAAAATCTGTTTCATTCAGTACTCTGAGTCTTCCAGCTCTCTATCAATAGGTGAGTATCATATTTCATTAATAATTCTCCAAAATTAGAGTCAAACATTACTTAATTTTTTCAAAGTTGTTTGTCATTACGATGTGGGGGATATATACACTAGATGAGGGTAGACACCAAAAGTTGGGGACCAGCCATGTGAAGAATTGACAATGGTCATCCTCTCTGGCAAAAGATGGATTTATTTAGGGAAGAGGTTACAGACAAATTGAAGGGATATAATAGATACCAGGAATGGTAAATATGAAAAAAAATTGGGAACGCATATAAAAGACAAGTTTCTTAGCGGAACTTACAATTATCCAGTAGAAAGGCAGCACACCATGAGGTTGGGGCATGTCCTTAGCTGGCAGGCTAAATCCTGGAAGAGACTTAGCACCCTAGAACTATTTATAAGTAGAAGTGAGGTCAGGGAAGATGCTACAAGGCATGGTGGGATTAGGAGAGACCACATGGCATAAGACAGGGATAAGGGGAAAGACACCTTGAGGTAGAGGGATGTGGCAGACTGACCCAAGAAGGATAACAGCCATGGGATGGCCCATAAGTTAATTTTATAAAGAAAATTTAACCCACGGGACATGATCAAGATTTTTGACAGGCCCAAGTTGAGACTGCTGGAAACCTCTACAGAGGATGGGTCTCTGGGCTTTGACTTAACTTGGATTTCTGATTACCTCCCCAGAGGGTGTGACCACAGAGATAAACTGATCTCTATAAGTCCCTTCTCAGTATCTGCCTCAGGGATTAATTTTTATCAGTTCCTCTGATAGCTACAGTCAACATTGAAGACCTTGTATAATTCTTCTCTGGGTTCTGTTCACTTTGCATATATTCATACAGGACTTCCCAGGTTTCTCTGAAATCATTTCTCTCATCATTTCTTATAGTACAATTGTATTCCATCACACTTATAAACCATTAACTTATTCAACTATTCCTCAATTTATGAGCAGCCTCTCAGATTCCCATTCTTTGCAACTTAAAAAAAAAAAAAACCTACACATTTTTAGTATATACTTCGAACAAATCCTTTCCTTAATCTTTCCCTCTAATTTCCCCTTCTGTTTCTTCCCCTTTCTTTCCTATATTACTGTTAAGTGAAATGTATTTCTGAACTGAATGTGATGTGAGAATTTTTCCCTCCTTTGAACAATTCAAATGAAAGTGAAGTTCCGGAAGCCCTTTCCCTACCCCTTTCTCCTTGTTTGTATAAACAAAGACAGCTAGGTGAAGAAGTAGTCAGAGCACTGTATCCCAGCATTGCTGGGTTCAAATCTGACTTCAAACACTTTAGTTTTGTGACCCTAGAAAAGTCGTGTAACTTCTGTCTACCTTAGTTTCCTCATATGCAAAAGAGATATAATAATCTCAGTGTTGTGAAGTCTAAATGAAATCATCACTGTAAAATTCCTTAGCTCATAGTAACTGTTATATAAATGTTAGCTTTACTTTTATTTCTATTTGCTTTATGTGACACCCTTTCAACTATCCCCATCCCTTTAAATTATCCCAATTCAAGAATTCACAAGTGGACTTCTAACAAAGTGCCAGTGGATATGTCCACAAACTCTATGGGAAGAAGTATGGAAAAATCAAAGATTGCAAACAATGGCTCATCAGATTAGTTGTAGTTATTATTACTAAAGATAACATTTTTCCCAATACATTTAAGCATGCCTATTTATTGAGCCTTCTTCTGAATTCAAAGGTTTAATTGAGACATTCCCCTAAATAAAAACCTTCAGTGGTTCCCATGGCCAACAAAATAAAGCCAAAATTATTTCTCTTGACATCCAAAGTCATATAAATTGACTCAAATTTACCTTCCTAGCTTTATCTTATACATGTGCTACATTATCCAATAAAACTATATTATCTACCATTCTTTGTATACATTTGCTGCCTCCTACATTTCTATACTCTTGAATTAATTGATATCCTTCCCCCATCTAAGGGTACTGGAATTTAACTGGTCCCCAGTACCTTCTGCCTGACAATCTCTTATTCTTTTGAATTCAAGACAGAAATAAATATAATTTAAGTAAAGAGTTATTTGAATATATCTTATCTCTCTTCCATAACACTGTAGTGGAAAAAAACACTGAATTCCAAGTCAGAGGACCTGGACTTGAAATCCTTGTTTTGTCCCACTACCTGAGTGTCAGGGGGCAAATCATGTAACTTCTCTAGAGTTTAGTTTCCTCATCTGTAAAATGAAGAAATTGGACTAGATTAATTTTAAAATTCTTTTTAGCTCTAAATCCTGTACTATGTAAAATAGGAATAATTCATTTTATTACTTATCTTATGAGGTTATTGTATAAGGGGAAATGCTTTAAATACCTTAAAAATGTGACCCATGAGCTTTTGCAGGACAAGGATGGTCTTTTCTTCAGTTTCCCCTTTACCATAGATGTCATGTTATAAGAAACAAAATGCTTTGTCAAGAGTTCTATAGACTCACTGGTGAAGCCAGGAAAAGATTTTTATTCAACAGCTTGCAAGAAACAACACATACTTGAGTACTAAAGCATAACTTTTTGTACCCTGTCCAGAAAAGCAAATCTGTCCCCGGATTTCTCAATTGGCTTGATACAAAAGAGAAGACAACCCATCTGGAGTACCTAATTCCCCAGTATAATAGTGAGTCCCCACCCCTGATTACATCTCCCATTCTCCACATTTCCATAACCTTAATCCTTATTTTCTTTTATCCTTAATTGGGTGTGTATACATCTCTTCTGCATCTACCAATAGCTAGTTTCTTATTTTAATTTATGGCTTCCCTCTATACATTTTATTTCCTTTGTCCCACATCAGCCTTTCCTTTAAGTTTCATTTCTTAGGTTTCAGTTTCATTTCTCCAACTTCATTTAATTTCTCTGGTGGTTTTTAGTTTGTTTTTTGTTTTTAACATAACTCTGGAAACTAAACCCTCATCCAACTCTGACACACATGACTTGCAGACTATAGGTAGCCTACAATGCTCTGGACTGTTACCTGAACCAGATTAAAATGTAATTGGGAAATATTTAACAAAATAAATAAAAATACAATAAAACATAGGTAATATTATTAAATTTTTTTCTAAGTAAATTGGTGGCCTCTAACAATTTTTATGTATGATTTACTGGCCCCTGTTTTCTTCTATTTGAAATAGATACCACTGCTCTATAGCTGACTAAACTTCTTATAAAGTGAACATCAAACTATATTCTTTTTTTTTGGGGGGGGGGAGTGGGAGGAAGGAGGAAATAATCGTTAAATGACTTGCACAAAGTCACACAATTAGTAAGTGTCTGAGGCTAGATTTGAAGTTGGGTGTTCCTAACTGTATTTATTTGCCCTATCAAATTCTATTTTTGATGATATTATTTCTTATTCTCTCCCACAAGCCTGTGTGAGAAGTCATAAGATCACAGACCTATAGCTAGAATGGTCCTCAAATGTCATCCAATTTAACCTCCTCATTTTATGAGACCCAAGGTCACATAATAGTAAGAATGAGAGGGGGGAACTTGAACCTTGGTCCTCAGAGTGCAGAAGCAGTATTCTTCCCATAACAAATTCATAATGTAAAATCTCATCATCATGGAAATTGATTCAGCTTTGATGCTCAACACCTCCCCAGCATCCTCAGGTGTCTCTTCCTTATGATTGGTGGGTTGGGGTTAGTTCATTCAAAGCCTCTCTTTATGAAGAGTTCAGAATTTTCCAGCAATCTCATCAGCTTCTGGGTTTGTTCCTTCAAGAACATCAGTACCCAAGCTTTTTCAGCATCCTTTTGTGTGTTGTATTCTGTTAGATTCCCCTCTTATCCTCAAGGGCATCAACTCTTTGTCTTTTTTCTTATTTGTATACCTAGAGCTTAGCATGGTGTCTGAAACATAGTAGACATTTAATATAAATATTTATTGACTATTTTATCAGGTTCTGGAACTTTACTCCAAAAAAGTATTATTCCCTTGTAGAATAATTGCCCCAGGAGTCTAGGCATTTATTCTAATACTATCTTTGCTTGTTTTTGAGTCAGACTGAAAAAAATACTGTTTCATCATGCTAATATTTCCCTCAAACAAAAAATTTGTTTCTTTTTCCCAGAAAGATTAAGAACTAATATCAAATCTTCACAGCTTCTGTTAGTCAAACTGTAAAACAACCAATTTTAAATGATCCAAATTCTCTTTCAGGTTGAATCTATTAAAATATAAACCTTCCCAATTCTCATACTTTTCTAACATTTTTATCAATCCTGTAAATGAGCATAGGTCTGTATTATGTTTTATCTTTGATGTCTTTCCTTTTTTCTTGAAATCTTTTATTATTAATCAGAAATCCCAATCTCTAGGTAGCTCTTGTTCCATACATAATCCTAGAGTTTCTAACTAAAAAACTTAGATTCTAAGACCATCACAGCTAAAGTATTTGTACTCTCAAACCAGAATGTAAGATCCTCGGAGGCAGAGACAGATTATTTTTTGCATTTGTATTTGTATCCCTAGAATTTATAAGAGAAATCTGAGACTAAATGTTTACTTAATACACACTCTTTTATTCATTCTTTGACTTTGCTAAAGATTTGTAAAATCTAACATTATCACTCATGATAATTAACTACACACAATATTTCACACCTGTTGCTTGGAAGACTATTCTAATAGTTCTCATTTGGTATATGTCTTCTCTCTCTCCCTCTTCCAATCCATTTTCTGTGCACCTACTAAAATGATTTCCCTAAAACATACATATGAAGTTGTCACCCTCTCTGATCACAAAACTACAGTGGTTTCCTCTTGATTCTGGGATAAAATAGAGCTCCTCCTTTGTTTATTAAAGCTGGCCATCCCCTAAATCCAGCCTATCTTTCCAGGATTAACATACTTTCCTTTCTTTTAACACATCTTGAACTCTAAATTTCAATCAAACACTCACAGCTTGATGAGGCCCTGAAAGGTGTGTTGTCCAGAAAGTATGGATCCCTGAGGCAAGCACAAAGAGCCACTGATAGAGATCAGTTTAACTTCATGGTCCCACCCTCTGGGAAGGTCATTCAATCTGAAATCCAAGTTATTTCAAATCCCTGAGAGGATCTCCAAGCTGGCTCACTTGCCATGCCCTGTCAGAAATCCCAATCATGTCCCTGAAGTTAAATTTTCCCTATAAAATCTACTTATGGGCTATCCCATAGCTGCTGCCTTCTTTTGAGTCGGTCCATATCATAGCACTTTGCTTTGGGCTATCTTTCTCCTTACCGCCCAGTCTTACCCCTCCCATACCACCTGATATCTCCCCTAACTCCACTATGTTTCCCAACCCCACTTCTCCTCCCTACAGCTAAATATCTCTTTTAGGATGCTAAGTCCCTTTCAGAATTTAGCCTACCAACTAAGGGCATGCCCTAGCCTCATGGGCTGCTCCCTTTCTAATGCGTAATTATGAGTTCCACTGAGGAATTTGCCTTTCATAATGCTCTCCCAACTCTATTTCATATTTTCCATTCTCGGTATCTGGTATCTATTTTACCTCTTCATTTTGTCTGTAACCTTTTCCCCAAATAAATCTACTTTTTTCCAAGAGAATGGGCATTGTGAATTCTTCACATGGCTGAACCCCGACTTTTGTTGTCTGCCATCATCTGGTGTCTACATCCCTACATCAAGCATACATATTTGCATTAGACTCTCTTTCTAACTTCCTCCAGAGAGATCTCCGACTTTTCTGCAAAGCTTGGTTCACACAGAGCCTCCTTATTTCTTGCTATTACTCTTGTTCTTCCCTTGAAAATTATTTTGTATATATTTTATATTTAATTTTCTCTACCTGTATGTGTGTGTGTGTGTTCATGATTCTGTCATTGTTACCCCCCACACACACATTTTTTTAGTGCTTAAACAATAACTGATGGAAAGAGTTGGCTTCTGAGTCAGAAAAATCTGGGTTCATTTCCTATCTCTTCATCTCTGGACCACTTAACCTTTGTCCATGAGATTTATCAATATTTACCACATTAGAAATTAAAACAGATTCATTCTTCAAAATCTAATTATTTATTTAATGTAATAATAAAACCATTATATGTTAACATAATAGTTCTATTTAAAAATAACTATATTGGGGCAGCTAGGTGGTGCAGTGGATAGAACACCAGCCCTGAAGTCAGATCCTAAGTTCAAATCTGGTTTCAGATACTTAACACTTCCTAGCTGTGTGACCCTGGGCAAGCCACTTAACCCCAATTGCCTCAGCAAAAAATAAATAAATAAAAATAACTATATTTTCCAGTTGTTTTTATATATTTTTGCAAATCTCTTTAACTTCAGGTTTAATAGAAACCTAGATTCTCATATTTGTTTTTACATTCAACTGTTTGAATATATTGTTTTGGTTGAAGTGTATGAAGAAAATCTAAACCTAATCCAACTATATAGTTGAAAAAGGGAGACATGTAATCAGCAATGTCTTATTATTATTATGAAAATAGTTTTGTTCTCAGGGATCCCGTAAAAGAATCTCAGGCCCCCCTTCCTCCCACCAGGGTCTATGTATCACATTTAGAGATTTCCTGCTTAGAGGAGGTGTCTACTCACATAGGTAATAGGAGTTTCATCATTTTACTAAATCCTTGGGATATAAAGAAAAAAGAGAAAATTATTCTCTCAAGGAACTTACATTCCATGGACGGAGATAATATTTAAATAGGTGTGTAAAAAACAGGTGGTCCTGGGGGATAGAACACAGAGCCTGGAGTCAGAAGGACTTGAATTCAATCCAGCCTCAGACATTAACTAGCTTGGGTGACCCAGCACAAATCTTTTAACCCTATATGCCTCAGTTTCCTCATTTGCAAAATGATTTAGAAAAAGGAAATGGAAAATCATTCCAGTATCTTTGCCAAGAAAACTCCAAATGGAGTCATGGAGAATTGTACACAATTGAAATGATTCAAAAACTATAACAAAAACCACATATAGCTTAGATAAATGGTAACTTGTGTGGGAAACAAAGTAAGTACAGGTGGGGTTGGCATTTGGAAAAACTTCTCATAGAAAGTAATATTTGAGCTGAATCTTGAAGAAGAAAACCAGGGATTGCTTCAAAGAGTCAGGGTAAGAAAGGAAAGCATTCTACTTATGGAAATAGCCTGTTCAAAAATCACTGAAATAGAATACTAGAATTCAGGAAAGATTAGGATAAGAGATATGGTTGGGAATTACCTGTATGTAAACAGGATAATTGGTTACATAGGAACTGATGAGCTCACCAAATATAAGGGGGGAAAGGAAAGAAAGCAAGCCTGGGAAAGTATTTTGTGAGGACATCAACAGTTAGCACTCATGGCATGGATGAAAGTCCAGCAAAAGAAAATGAAGAATATTGTCCAAAAGGGAGAAGGCAGAGTACCCAGAAGGAAAATGTGATCAGCAACATCAAAAGATGCAGAGAAGTCAAGAAGTGGGAGGATTGAAGAACTCTAAAATTAGCAATTAAGAGAACAATGGCAACTTTGGACAAAAGCCAAACTACAGGTGTTTTTTTAAAAGAGAAGGAAAAAGCAGAGGTACTACTTTCTCAAGTTTAACTTGTTATGGGAGCCACCTGCTAGTGGCTGCTTCCTTTCATGTGAGCGGATGACAGCAATACAAGGAGACTGAGAGTCCATTGCATTCTCTGACTTCCCTTCTCTTCCTTCTTGCCTCGATTTATTTCATTCTTAATTCACAAGCAACATCTTTGTCAGTAAAGGCTGATTTGCAATTCCTTCAGGTGTGTGATGATTCACGGATGTAGGGGCTTTCAATGGTACAGTCCCCTTTACAGGTTGGGTTATTCAAACTGGGTTTCCCAGTTTTCTGGAACTTTTCTGGGTCCTCAACATTAACTGATCAAGGGAGGAGAGGCTGGGAGATAGCTGGCAGAAATGGTTTACTATGTGCTAGTCCAAGCAGTGACAGATAAATACAATCCTTACATTCTCAGGGCAGAAACGGTCCCTCCAGAGGAATGGTGACCTGAAAGGAGCCCTTTGGTCTCGAAAATACAGGAATGGTGAGTGGAGTCCTGGAGGAATGTCTTACTCCATGCAGGAACAATGTAATGTGGATTTGATACTGCTATATAGTCCCAGAAATGGAGAGTGGAGTCAGGAAAAGGGAGGTCTATAATGGGAGGTGAGGCTGTGAAGGAAAAGAAGTGAAGAGAAGCCCAAGTGGAGCAGCTGTCAATTAAGACAATGAATCCTTCTAGCAGGAAGTCCTCCAGTCCATGGTCTCTGGAAATGTGAGAAATGAAGTTGTCATGAAGGAGGATGGTAATATAAAATAAGGTTGCAAAGATAAATTGTAGCCATATTATAAAGGGCACAAATACCAAAGTTTTTAAATCCTTGAGGCAAGAGGAAGCCAATGGAGGTTTTTAACTGAGGAAATGGCATGGCTAGACCTATGTCTTATAAATATAATTTTGACAATGATATAGAGTAATGGTGTTCATGATTTGGAGTCATATACATCATCTATTTAGGCAGTTGTCAAAATTAAAATATTTTGTAATAATTTATTATTTGTGGTTACTATGATATAGTTGTTATTTATATCATAAAACCAATCATTTAATTATGATCTAATACATGTTTACTAATTATAATTTAATATTCTTACTTGTTAAGAATGAATAGTACTTAGAAAATTAATGCTATATAATTAAGAGGATAGCACTAATTTAAAATACCTATTGAAAATTTAAAATGGGAAATGGACAATAGAAATGGTATCCATCTATAATAATTTCTTTTAGAAGTTAAACCAATGTAAATCAATTGCTACACAGAGACCAAAACAGTCCAGAAAGCCCCTTAATCAGTAAATATTTTAACTGCCAAACTGATAGCTGTCAAATTAAAGATATAAAGTTATAATAACAATATTTGTAAAATCTTACAAAGGATGAGGGATCATTAGGAGTGTGTAATCTCATAAAGGAGATACAGTGGAAGATAAAAACCAGTTTAAATAAGGCCAGCAAGAAATCTAACTAAGCAAAGCCATCCCAAGAGCATTTAAGGATGGAAACAAAAAGAGAACTACAAAGAGGAAAAAAGTGGAAAAAACTTGCAAAAATTATAACAACCAAAACCTATCTTCTCATCATTTGGAACCAAACATCATAATTCCTGAGGACTGCTTATAAAAGAAATAGGAATGGAACATAGATGGGTAAAGCAACCTTATTAAAACAAGTAGAGATTTGTACTGAAGAAGATACAATGTGAAGATAGAATTACAAGGAGTTTTAAAAGGAAGGGAAGATCGTTGATTATTGCAGTTAGTTTGTACTGTCTTGAGAGGTTTAGGAAATTTTGTGTCCTTAAATACAGTCAATGTGCACACAGTCAACTTCTGTACCTGTAATATTTTTTGTTGTTTTAAAAGAATTAGTGTCAGTCATTACAGAGTATATTTTCAATACATTATAGTGTACTTTATATGATTGCAGATTTAATAATGAATAATTTGAAAATGAACTAACACAGTGTTCAGAAGAAAGTCTGAAGTAGCTATAGTGTACTTTATATGATTACAGATTTAATAATGAATAATTTGAAAATGAACTAACAGTGTTCAGAAGAAAGTCTGAAGTAGCTATAAAGTTGTAAAGAAATTTTCTTAAATTATTTTTTGGTACTGTTTAAATCATTGATTGTAATTATTGTTAATAACAATAGCTAGCTTTTATACAGGATTTTAATGTCTGTAAAGCACTTTATATATTGCTAACTTTCTTAATCCCCAGGAGATAGTTACTATCAATATTTCACTTTTACAGTGGAGTGAACTGATGCACTTGAAGGTACATGACTTGTCCACAGTCATAGAACTAGGGAATTCTTGAGGCAGGATTCAAACTCAGGTCTTCCCTGGTTCAGCCTTGTGCTCTATCCACTGAACTATAATAGTGACAAGTATCACTGAATGATTCAATATCAGAAATAAAACAAGTTAATCATTTAAAAATATTTCTGTATAAATTTTATTCTAACATTACCAGTTTAATAAAAATCAAATTGAATTAGAAACTATAGTTAAATGATTTAGGTTGGAATTACTAAAATTGATGGAATTTGGGACAAAGATAGGTAGGATGCAGTTTGTGAGCTCTTTCCATTATATGGTATACATACCCTGCATTATTTGTGCATTTTTTCCTTCTTCTGAATAGGTAAAGAGATTAGCTAATATTAATTGCTCGCAAGTCCCTGCTTTAATAATTGACATTCTTGAAGAATTCTTCATTACTTTCAACTGCATTACAGTCAAAATCAAGCAACATTTAGAAAGCACAAAAAGTAAGCAAACCTATAAGAAATTTAAAGATTGGTATTGGAATGCATGATTCTCAATTTGAAGATTTTATTGACAAGTAAGTTTAGAAGCATTCTATTTAATAAAAATAACAAATTTAATGTTCTTTTAAAGAATGTTAGTAAAATAAAATTTAACAGAAGAACTTAACATTTTTTTTTTGGACAGCAACATCAATAAAAGCATTTTTAATTATTTTATTAGAACCATCTACTTGGCCATTTTGTTGTTATAGTTGTTTTTCAGTTGTATTTAACTTTTCATGATCCTATTCAGGATTTTCTTAACAAAGATTCTGGGGTAGTTTGCTATTTCCTTATCCAGTTCATTTTATGTATTAAAAAACTGAGGCAAATAGAAGTAAAGAGACTTGTCCAGAGTCATACAGCTAGTAAGTGAGGCCAATTTGACCTCAAAAGATGAATCTTCCTGCCTCCAGGCCCAGCTCACTATCCATTGCACCACCTAGTTGACCTAATTTGGCCTTATGAAGCCCTAAATTCATCACAGATAACAATTGAAAAAATATGTATGTCATTTAAGTGAAATTATGAAAGATGAAATTGATTTAAATAATTTTCTGAACTTTCTAGATAATAATGTAGAAATAATATTCCAATCCCTGAAACTTTACCAAAAAAAGCTAAAAAAAAAGTTAGCATGACTTTGATAATAGTGCTAAAGCTAAAAGATTTCTGAACATAAAGGTTAATGAATGTAATTTATGCAAGAGGACATGTCATAGTTTGACTACAGATCCATGAGTTCATCAACAATCAGATGCATAAAAACATCCTGTGAGAATCAACCGGCTAAATGGAATTTATAATAAAGAGTACTATATATTTTATTATAATTGATAAATCATATATTACATACTCTTTATATCAGTAAAATTTATACCATGTGCACATGTATATAAACATAAATGTATGTGAATGCATTTTTCCCAGAGAGCCAATTGTTAAACACTAAACAGCACACCAATGGAAAATACCAAAACTTGGAAAAATATCTTACCTTTATTGATTTAACTTAAAAAGGTGATAAAAGAAACATCAACAACTACCAACTATATGCCTATTCCTCAACCTACACAAAAATGAATGTGAAGGTTATTCATATGGGAATTGAGGGATTCTCAATGAGTAGAGAACAAGCAGGATTTCATAAATGATAATCACATCTTGATCTTATCACAGCTGACTGAAAAACAGAATTTAAGATCTCATTTTGCTTATTTGTTGATTATGAAAAACACATTCATTCAATAGAAAAAAAAAAACCCACCACTTTTTAACAACATGTTTTCTAAAGCGTTCAAGGAAAATCAAACAACCAAGACAACCCTATCCAATGATCCCCTTAATGGTAAATATCAGGAGAAGAATATAATAGTAAGACAGATCCTTACCAAAAGTATTTATCATAGTCATAGGGGAAATCCAGCTCAGAAACCAGGGAAAAAAGGGATTCCTTGTGGATGGTGAGGATAGCCTTCTATGGATGTGAAGTTGTGTTGATTCCAACAAGTCTTTTGGAATCTCTTGGAAGAGATTCATGCAAAGGACCTGGATTGAGCCTTTTTATTCACATAGGAAAGATCTAACTGATGAAGAAGATCTATTGCCCAGAATTCAATACACACCTCAATGTACAATCTTTAGGGCTTTTACAGTAGCATACATATCTGGGACAAAAAAATATAGATGGATAATGAGCTGGATCTAGAGTTAAAAAGAAAGAGAAGAGTAAGTTGGATTGATTTTGGTTCACTACAAAGTACTTTATTGACCCCCACACTTCTTGTAACAGCAAAGGCCCATCTTTTTAATACAAAAACTTTACCAATGTTGCTATATGGCAATAAGACTTACAACAATATTGCCTTCAAAGAATTAAGGATGAGTTTTACACAGAAGGCAGTGGAAAGGCACATAGTGGGTATGAGTATTTGCAACAAAACAGCAAGGAGGAACTCTGAAGAATAATAGCAGGGTTAAAGGACACCACCAAGGAACTGTTTGTCACAAAGAGAAGTTGGAGTGGTCAAGAGGCTCAATGTCATTAATGATGTCATCCTCGAAGGGGAGTGAGATGGAAGCAGATGGAAGGAAGGTCAGAGGGCTCTACTGCTATCCTTACAATATTGGGAGAAAAATCTCTAGGATATTGTGTCCAGTTTTTGTGAGGTTGTGGATAAAAGTCACTAAGGATGGCAGGAGGATCAGGAATTTGGTTTTGTTTGTGACTGTTCCCTCTGATATCATCTCTCTCTTAACCCATTCCTTCCAGTAGTGGGAACAATATGCTAATCCCTTCCTCCATGAAAGTTAGGCTAGTTTTTTCTTCCAAGGTATTGAAACCAGCCTTAAAATTTGATTGACAAAGGGGACTAAAGTTTCTGGCTATTGACATCACTTTCTAGTTACCTTAATATTTAAACAGCTATGAGGAACTCAGCTGAATCAATTCAAGGTATCAACATTTATTCCCTGATGAATATTCTTTTGCTAAGGCTAAGCAAATCTCCTTTTATTAAGTGTTAAATAATAAGTGAATGTCTGATTTTTCCCAATATCAAACATAAATTAAAGAAGGACTGGCTTAAGTTAGGAACATTGTAAGTATACTTCTTTATGACCATTTGTTTCTTAGTTGAGTTTAATGTATTTTTACATCAAACTGTGTGTCTTTGTGTTCAAACCTCTCCTTTTGGTTTCATATAAGCAGGAAATTTATTTAATCCTTATTTCCTCTAGCCCTTCCTCCATGTTTTTATATTCTTTTCACATACTCACTTCCTATGAGAAACAGCAAATTCCATCCTATTCTTCCTTATTTCTAAATTGTATATTCTTTCTTTTTTTATTGAAGCTTTTTATTTTTAAAACATATGCAAAGATAATTTTTCACCACTGACTCTTTCAAAACCTTTTGTTCCAATTCTCTTCTCTCCCCCCCCCCAGTCCCCTAAATGGCAAGTAACCCAATATATATTAAACATATTAAATATTAAATTATAAAATTAAATATTAAAAATATATGTAAATCCAACATAGGCATATATATTTATACAATTATCTTGATGCACAAGAAAAATCAGATCAAAGAGGAAAAAGCTGAGAAAGAAAATAAAATTCAAGCCAACAACAACAAAAGAAGTGAAAATGCTATGTTGTGATCCACACTGAGTTTCCACAGATCTCTCTCTGTAGATGGCTCTCATCATCATAAGATCATTAGAATTGGCCTGAATCATCTCAATGTTGAGAAGAGCCACATCCATCAAAAGTGATAATTGTATAAACTTACTGTTGCTGTGTACAACAATCTCTTGGTTCTCTCACTGCACTTAGCATCAATTCATATATGTATACTCTTCCTTTACTCTGTCCCCTTTTACTTTTCATCCTTTAAATCCTCAATACAGAAGCAACCTCTATCTAGGTTCTTTGTTTTTCTTATTTAATTCCTTTAATTTAATTTAACTCTTTTAATATCATTTGAACACTTCTTTAATATCATTTGAAGACATTACAATTCTGAAGACATTTGTTTCTACTCCCCATATTAGAATGTTAGCCTTATACCATCACAATTTTTAAAGGCATGGTTTTTAGGGAGTCCAGTGATTCTTAAATAATCTCTTTGACCTGATTTCCAAGTCACTGTTTTGTTTTTTTGGGTTTTTTTTTTTTACAACACATAGCTTACATTTTCTTTTACTTATTAATTTTTTGATTTTGTTCTAATATTTCTCACTATCTCATGGAGTCATTGATTTCTATTTGATCTAGTCCAGCTTTTAAGGAATTCCCTTGCCTGAATAAGGCTTATGCCTTTCTTTTCTAAGCTACTTGTTTTCTTTCTAATTCTTTCTTTAAATGCTATTTTTTTTTCACTTTTGATTTCTTCATTTCGCCTAAGTATTAGTGTATTGTGAAAAAATACATTTCTTTCCTTTAGATCTCTGGTTGCTGGTGTCATGGAGTTATATTTACAATAATCTTTTTTTTATATTGTATTTTTAAAATATATTCATCTCTTGAGCTTTAGATTCTGTCTAATGATGCACTTTTGGATAAGTGTGATTTAATCAGCTTGGTTATGCCCTGGGATCCTTCAATTCTTGAACTGACCTCCAATTCTCAGTTTACCTTTCTTGGATCTTTTAAGGTATCTCTGGACAGCATTATAGACTTTGGAGCTCCTGGGCCTAGGTTGTCCAGACCCAAGCATTATAGCACCGTGCTTAGTTGGTACCATACTGGCTATTTCCCACTATGACTCCCTCAGGTTTCCAGGGTCAGTAACCTGGATCTTTTTGATCATTCTAGGACTTATAAAGGAGTGTTTTGTTGCAGCCCACGGACATAATTGTATCTGACTTCTGGATATGCTGGTAGTTGTTTTGCCAGAGAGAATCCTCCTTTCCTGTTGTTTCTGGAATCCTGGCTGACTTTTTGTGCTGGTCTATAGAGGAAGATGTCATATACTTATCTTCTCATTAAAGGTCTTGGTCATTGGGTAGCTGGATGGTGATGTGCTGGTAGATAGAGCACCAGCCCTGAAGTCAGGAGGACCTGAGTTCAAATCTAACCTCAGACACTTAACTGTCTGTGTCAATAAACTAGGCAAGTCACTTAACCCCAATTGCCTCAAAAAAAAAAAAAAAAGTCTTGGTCATTTATATATTTTAGTTTATACCTCCACCCCTTAGAATCTCTTTTCCTTTAAGACTCAGTAAAAGTGCCACCTTCTATATGAAGTCTTTCCTGATCCCTCAAGCTGCTAGTACATTCTCTCTAAAATTACCTTATATCTATTTTGTGTTGTTTGAGGTGGGCCTAATGTCAGCACTCTTTTAGCTCAAGCTCAATGATGAGAAGAAATGAAGTACTTGACAATTCATTGAAGGGTTAACAAAAGGAGTTTTAATTTTTCCTAACACAGTAAAGATATGCAACAAGGAAACCATGGCACTAAGCTTTTCTAGACATGCTGTCCCCTTTCCTCCTCCTTAATGCCCTATAGAAAACCCATCTGGTCAGTAGGGTAGGGTATGGTCACTTGAGTGATCTTCAGAAATCCATCAAGTTGAGGCAGCCAGATTCCACATGTGTGGGACTTTTCACACCATCTGGTAATCAGGAAACTGTCAAAAGGGGCAGGGCCCAATCAAGTCCCAATGACAGTTTTATTGGCTGTCATGGAAAATCAGTTCCTATTGATGGAAAACTAGGGAAACCCAGTTCTATAACATTTATGTACCTAATAGATATGCATATTTGCTTCTCCAGATAAATTATAAGCTCCTTGACGGCAGAAATTGTTAAACTTTTGTCCATGTGACCCCAGTATTTGGCATTAGTGTCCAGCACATAGTAGGCATTTAATAAATTATTGCTATACCTTCTCTTTGGCAATCTCATTGTCTCCCAAATTTTAAACTGCCATTTCCATGTAGATGATTCTCAGAGATTTATTTTCATTTCTGATGTATCTTATGAATGTTAACCTGTTCCTGCCCCTTCAGCTGCCTTCAGTATAATTGCTTCTCCTGATTTCAATCTTTGTTCATGGTATTGCCCACAAACAGGTTTGTAATACTGGCTTTGCCTTTGATTTTTCCTTCTTTCTACCTCTCCATACCCAATTCAATGTCTTATTGATTCAATTTTCTTAATTCTTGTAGACATGGCATCAGTTTCTATTCTTGATGCACTATTCTGTAGATCATTCTAATAACTTTGTCCAGGTCTTTTTAAAAAGATTATGTTTTAGGCTGAAAAGGTAAGTTATTACCTGAAGGGCCTTGAGTGCCAGGATAAGAAGTTTAAATAGAATAGGAAATAGGCCATCAGTATAAACTCTTGAGGTATGACATGGCCAGATTTATGCATTAGAAAAATTATTTTGGCAGTGGTATTATATATGGGTTGCCTTTTCCCTTATGCACTTAAGGCCCTTCAGGTAATATCTTACCTTTTCAGCCTAAAACACCTAATCTTAAAAAATATATATCCTTTTTTTATTAAAACTTTTTATTTTCAAAACATATGCATGGATAATTTTTCAACATTGACCCTTACAAAACCTTGTGAACCAAATTTTCCCCTCCCCCCCTCCTCTAGATGGCAAGTAATCAAATATATGTTAAGCATGTTAAAATATATGTTAAATCCAATATATGTATACATATTAATACAATAATCCTCAAATGCCCTTCTAAAGCAATAATCCACTGCACTCTTATTACTCTGGACCCCTGATCATATTGTTTCTTATGCTGAAATTAATTCCCTGCTTCTTGTCACATATTGCCTAGCATTTATAGTCCAACTTAAATACACTCCTTGAGTAATCTTTCCCTAGTTTCCCCAATTTGTAATGACTTTTCCCTTCAGATATCACAGAGCACTGTTCTGTAATTCTATAATACACTTAGAGGTAATATATGGTAACAACAGATTCTACATCTGGGCCCAGAGGAACTGAGGCACTTGCTTTTTCCCCTCAGGGGCTGCTAACTCTCAGTTCATGCCTGAAGATCAAATTCAGTCCCTGAGGAATCTGGCAGAACTCTATAAACAGGCCTTATGTTCTTTCTCATTGTCTTTGGCTCTTTATACTCCCACCCTGGAGTCCTAGGGAAAAATCACTTAAAGCTTAGGTATGGATCATGTCTAAGATGTTCCCAAAAGAGAATAAAAAGGTATAATCAAGAATCATTTTTAAGCATTTACTATGCTGCCAAGTATGGTGGGGTGTAAGACCCCTATTTATTACCCCCTCACAAAAGAATGAATGCTTAATACACAAAAGACTCATAAGCACCAATTGATAAACACTTAAAAGCATGATATGAAACTCCATAATTCCTATTATACTCTCCCTGAGAGTTTGGCATTTTAAACATTAATCAATTAGTGAGATTACTGAACAGCTATTTCACCTTCATTTGGCTATAGACTATAAAATCTGTTGAGTAGAGGTTCAGTGGCCGGTCTCTTTGACACATACACCCCTTTCCAGTCATTGTGAGAACTAATAATAGGATGATAGCAATCTAGAGAGCAGATTCTTTAACAATGAGCCAAATGTATCATTAGTTATCAGGAAAGAAGCATAACTCAGCCCCATGGCATTGGCCTTGGTCTACATGTAATAATACATGATGTCTGTTAGTGGTCCCCATGCTTGTATAGTGTAAGTTCCTCAAGGACAGAAAATTTGCTATTTAAATTTTGATTCTCTCCAGTATTCAACTTGGTGTTCTGCATATTTAATATTTGTTGTGTAGCACTGTTAATTTTTTTCAGCCAGTTTCATCTGTTAAATGGACAAAATAGGGGCATCTAGGTGGCTTAGTGGGTAGAGCATTGGCCCAGGAATTGGGAGGATCTGGGTTCAAATGTGACCTTAGACATTTTTTTTTATTAAAGCTTTTTATTTGCAAAACATATGAATGGGTAATTCTTCAACAATGACCCTTACAAAGCTTTCTGTTACAAATTTTGCCCCCCCCCATTCCCCTGCTCCCCTAGATGGCAGGAAGTCCACTATATGTTAATTATGTTAAAATACTTGACAAATTGAATATATGTATACATATTTCCATACATCTTGTTGTGCAAGAAAAATTGTATCTACAAGAAAGAAAAATCAGAGAAAGTTAACACAATGCAAGTAAACATCAATAGAGAGCATGAAAATGTTATGTTGTGGTCCACATTTCATATCCCTCTCTCTGGATGTATGTGGCTTTCTTCACTGAACAACTGGAACTGGTTTGAAACATTTCATTGTTGGAGAGCACCATGTCCATCAGAATTGATCATCATATAGTCTTGTTGTTGTCGTGTATAATGATCCCCTGGTTCTGCTCATTTCACTCAGCATCAGTTCATGCAAGTCTCTCCAGGCCTCTCTGAAATCATCCTGCTGGTCGTTTCTTACAGAGCAATAATATTCCATAACATTCATATACCATACTTTATTCAGCCACTCTCCAATTGATGGGCATCCATTCAGTTTCCAGTTTCTAGCCGCTACAAAAAGGGCTGCCACAAACATTCTTTCACATGTGGGGCCCTTTCCTTCCTCTAAGATCTCTTTGGGATATAAGCCCAATAGAAACACTGCTGGGTCAAAGGGTATGCACAGTTTGATAACTTTTTGAGCATAGTTCCAAATTGCTCTCCAGAATGGTTGGATCCGTTCACAGTTCCACCAATGATGTATCAGCGTCCCAGTTTTCCCACATTCCCTCCAACATTCGTCATTATCCTTTCCTGTCATTTTAACCAATCTGACAGATGTGTAGTGGTACCTCAGAGTTGTCTTAATTTGCATTTCTCTGATCAATAGTGATTTGGAGCACCTTTTGATTTGACTAGAAATAGTTTTAATTTCTTCATCTGAAGATTGTTCATATCCTTTGACCATTTATCAATTGGAGAATGGCTTGAATTTTTATAAATGAGACAATTCTCTATATATTCTAGAAATGAGGCCTTTAACAGAATCCTTAGATGTAAAAATGATTTCCCAATTTATTGCCTCTTTCCTAATCTTGTCTGCATTAGTTTTGTTTGTACAAAAACTTTTTAACTTAATATAGTCAAAATTTTCTATCTGGTATTCAATTAAGAGTTCCAGTTCTTCTTTGGACATTAATTTATTTCATCTCCACAGGTCTGAGAGGTAAACTATATTACGTTCCTCTAATTTACTTATAATATCACTCTTTATATCTAGATCATGAACCCATTTAGATCTTATCTTGGTATGTGGTGGTAAGTGTGGGTCAAGCCCTAATTTCTTCCACACTAGTTTTCAATTTTCCCAGCAGTTTTTGCCAAATAGTGAGTACTTATCCCAGAAGCTGGGGTTTCTGGGTTTATCAAACACTAAATTGCTATAGTTATTGCCTAGTTTGTCTTGTGACCCTATCCTATGCCACTGATCGACTATTCTATTTCTCAGCCAGTACCAAATGGTTTTTAAATAATAAGCCCAATTCATTGATCTTCTCTTTCTCTATTTTATGCAAGTAAACATTTAGAGATATAAAATTACCCCTTATAACCGCTTTGGCCGTATCTGACCTTAAGACATTTAATGCTTACTGTGTAACCTTAGGCAAGTCCCCATTGCCTTTACAAAAAAAAAAAAAAAAAAAAAAAAAAAATTAACTGTACAAAACACCTGAATCACCTGAATTTCAGGGTTATAAGAATCACATTCAGGTATGTAGTAAACCTTAAAGTATTATATAAATGTAACTATTATATTTATGACAGGAATTTTCTAACCATGATTATCTTTTAGTCCTCAAATTTGATTGGAAGTATAGGTATTTATATGCCTCTCAGACCTTCCCAATATTAGGATAGTATATGTGTCTCTATATATGTATGTGTGTGTGGGATACATATACACATGTGATACTGGGTCAATGGGTACATATGTACATGAGTTACAGCTAAAGAAGTTAGGATTAAGAATGGATAACTATTTTCTTATGTTTTCAATGTCTTCAAACAGTCTTTGGGTTTGGGGGAATGGCAGAGGGTAGAAAGATTAGTTCTACTTCTTAGTCATGTTTTATTAATTTTAGAATAGTGAAAGCTGTCTTTAACTAATGGAACAAAACCCAGATCTTCTGAATCCTGTTCAGGACTTTCCACTGCCTTTCTCCTGCTACTGAAGTTGAAACATGTTGGAACTTGTTCACATCATCATTGCCACTTTGGTTTCCATGACTAACAAAAACTAGTTTCTAATGAAGCATCATAATTGGTGTTCATGTTGTTTACTTCAAACATGTATACACTCTATCCAACCAGGCAAAACTGATTTCATTCTAAAATAATTTTTAAAGCTAATATGAATCACATTTTAAAAATATTTTATATTCCCCAAATTACATGTTAAAACTAATGTTTTTTTACATTTTGAGAGATTGGAGTTCCAATTTTATAAGGGAAGGTTATGTTATGTATGTCCGATCATGTAAAACATTTTCATAGTAATGATTTTGTACAAAAAGACTCAAAAAAAGAAAAATTTAAATAGTATGCTTCAGTCTATATTCAGAGAATATCAGTTCTCTGTAGGCAGACAGCATGTTTCATTATGAGTCCTTTGGGATCTGTGTTGGATCATGGTATTGTTGAAAATAGCTACATTTACAATTCATCATCCAACAGTATTAATGCATGTGACATTCTCCTGGTTTTGCTTACTTCACTTGGTATCAGTTCAGGGAAGTCTTTCCATGTTTTTCTGAAATCCTATTTTTCTTATAGTACAACAGCATCCTGTCATTTCTTATAGCACAATAATAAAGCTAATATGAATCAGATTTCTAAATTAGCTATTGATCAGCATTTATTAAGCACCTACTATTGGCACTATAGTAAGCACAGTGGGGTTAGTTACAAAGACGGTACTTGCCTTCTATTGGGTAAAGACAATATATGCACCTTAAAAGTATACAGAAGAGATTTTTTTTTATGGTGGAGAGGCATTAGGAGCTGGAAGGATTTCATGTAGATTATATTATTCAAGCTGGCATTAGCTTGGAGGATACTTCATGCAAATGTATGGAGATAGGAGATGGAAAGTTATGTGAGGAACAGTACAGCTAGTCAGGCTGAATTGTAGAATTCATGAAGGGAAGTTAATATATAAAGCTGAAAAGATATTGAAGCCAGGTTGGAAAGGGTTCTAAATGTTAAATTTAAATTTTTTATTCAAATAGTAACTATTTCTAATGACTTCATAGCAATATTGAAAAAGAGGGGCTGAGCTGATGGAAGTAAATATTTTAATAGCTTTTTTATTTTCTTTTTTTTTTTAAATTTTTTATTAAAACTTTTTATTTGCAAAACATATGTATGGGTAATTCTTCAACATTAACCCTTACAAAACTTTCTCTTACAAACTTTTCCCCCCTACTCCCCACCCCTCCCCTAGATGGCAGGATATCCACTACGTGTTAATTATGTTAAAATACTTGACAAACTGATTATATGTATACATATTTCCACACGTCATTTTTGTGCAAGCAAAAATCGTATCTACAAGAAAAATCAGAGAAAGGAAACACAATGCATAGCTTTTTCTTTTTCTTTCATTTTTTATTTGCATAACATATGTATGGGTAGTTCTTCAGCATTGATCTTTACAAAGCTTTCCATTACAAATTTTACCCCCAGTCCCCACCCCTCACCTAGATGGCAGGATGTCCACTACATGTTAATTATGTTAAAATACTTGACAAATCGAATATATGTATACATATTTCCATACTTATCATTGTTGTGCAAGAAAAATCGTATCTACAAGAAAGAAAAATCAGAGAAAGGAAACACAATGCAAGCAAACATCAATCGAGAGCATGAAAATGTTATGTTGTGGTCCACATTTCACATCCCTCTCTCTGGGTGTATATGACTTTCTTCAGTGAACAATTGGAAGTGGTTTGAAACATTTCATTGTTGAAGAGAGCCACATCCATCAAAATTGATCGTCATATAGTATTGTTGTTGCCATGTATAATGATTTCCTGGTTCTGCTCACTTCACTCAGCATCAGTTCATGTAAGTCTCTCCAGGCCTCTCTGAAATCATCCTGCTGGTTGTATCTTATAGAACAATAATATTCCATAATATTCATATACCATAATTTATTCAGCCATTTTCCAGTTGAAGGGCATCCATTCAGTTTCCAGTTTCTAGCCACTATAAAAAGGGCTGCCACAAACATTCTTGCACATGTAGGGCCCTTTCCTTCCTTTATGATTTCTTTGGGATATAAGCCCAATAGAAATGCTGCTGGGTCAAAGGGTATGCACAGTTTGACAACTTTTTGAGCATAGCTCCAAATTGCTCTCCAGAATGGCTGGATCCGTCCACTACCTTTTTTATTTTCAAAATATATGCAAAGATAGTTTAACATTCACTCTAGCAAAACCTTGTGTTCCAAAATTTTTTCTCCCTCCTCTCCACCCACTCCTCTAGACAGAAAGTGATCAAATATATGTTAAGCATATATTTCCACATTTATCATGCTGCACAAGAAAAATCAAATCTAAAAGGAAAAATGAGGGAAAAAGCAAGCAAACCAAAAAAAGATGAAAATACTATGATGTGATCCATGTTCAGTCCCCACAATCCTTTCTGCATGCAGATGGTTCTCTCCATCACAAGCCTATTGGAACTGTCCTGAATCACCTCATTGTTGAAAAGAGCTATATCCATCAGAATTGATCACATAATTTTATTACTGTATATAGTGTTCTCTTGGTTCTACTCACTCCCCTTAGCATCAGTTCATGTAAGTCTCTCCAGTCCGTGTAAGTCTCTCTGAAATCGTTTCTTACAGAACAATAATATTCCATAAATTCATATACCACAACTTATTCATCCATTGCCCAACTGATGGGCATCTATTGTTTCAAATTCCTTGCCACCACAAAAAGGGCTGCTACATTTTTGCACATGTGGGTCCCTCTCCCTCCTTTAAGATCTCTTTGGTATACAAGCCCACTAGAAACACTGCTGGGTTAAATCAGGTATACACAGTTTGATAACTCCTTGAGCATAGTTCCAAATTGCTCTCCAGAATGGCTGGATTCGTTCACAGTTCCACCAACAATGCATCAGTGTCTCTCCAGGCCTCTCTGAAATCATCCTGCTGGTCGTTTCTTACAGAACAATAATATTCCATGACATTCATATACCATAATTTATTCAGCCATTTTCCAGTTGAAAGGCATCCATTCAATTTCTAGTTTCTAGCCATTACAAAAAGGGCTGCCACAAACATTTTTGCAGATGTGGAGCCTTTTCCTTCCTTTAAGATCTCTTTGGGATATAGGCCCAATAGATACACTGTTGGGTCAAAGGGTATGCACAGTTTGATAACTTTTTGAGCATAGTTCCAAATTGCTCTCCAGAATGTATTAGTTTACAACTCCAATAACAATGTATTAGTTTACAACTCCAATAACAATGTATTAGTGTCCCAGTTTTCTCACATTCTAATATTTATCATCTTCTCCTGTCATCTGAGCCAGTCTGAGAGATGTGTAATGGTACTTCAGCATTGTGTAAGTAAATGTTTTAAAAAGGGAGAATTTAGGTGCCTATCTTCAAATTTACCAGAATCCACTTGGATGCTTTGAGATCTCTAGACCTAAACTCTAGGAGAAGTGTTACTAATCAGACCTGTACTTAAAAATCATTATGGCAGCTATCTGAACTAGGAAAGACTTGAGGCAGGAAGACCAGCTATAATTCTTTTTCAATAGTTAATGCTCTAAACTAGTGGTGGCCCTGTGAGTGGAAAAAAGAGTGTCAAGGATTTGTAAAACAAAATTAAAAAAAAAAAAAAAGATTTCCCAATTTCTGAAGTCATTTGTTGCCTGAAAATATTTCTTATTCTGTATTTTGAATACATTTCCTGTTATATCATCCTTCTGTATTTTGTATATTTTCTGTTGTGTGCCTCATTAGTCCTATTAACATTGACAGTGGTCATTATCACACACTAGGCTAAGTGTGGGAGATACAAATAAAGGCAAAAGAGGTCCCTTCTTCCATTTAATGAGGCAAACAATGTATAAATTACTAAATATAAGCAAATGACATATAGGATAAATAGGAAATTAACTACAATTAAGGAGCATCAGGAAAGGAGGGATTTTGTCTGAGACTAAAATTACCCCATTTGGAGTTAGTCAGGAGGGAAAGCATTCTAGCCTTGAGGGGACACCCACTGAAAATCTCTGGGGTGGGAGATGGAAGGAAGTATGAGAAGTACAAAAAGAGTCACTGGATGGAAGAGAAAATGGAATTGGGGGGAATGTAAAACTGTCAAGTTGGATGGGAGGCAGGATAGATTATGAAGGACTTTGATCACCAGAGAATTTTATATTTGATCCATTCAAGTTTACTCTTACTCTGTATATATGTCTGATAACAGATACAGTCATATATATATTATCATATATATTTTATAAAAATCACTACCACTTGTTTTCACAGGTCAGATTAAGAAGTTGATAGCACAGCATTTTCTTTTTTTGCTTTTTGCTGAGGCAATTGAGGTTAAGTGACTTGTCCAAGGTCACACAGCTAGGTAATGTTAAGTGACTGAGATCAAATTTGAACTCAGGTCTTCCTGACTTCAGGGCTGGTGCTCTACTGTGCCACCTAGCTGTCCCAAGCACAGCATTTTCAATAACTATGACATACCATTTCTTATATTTTGAGGCTGGATTACAAACCTTACAATATAAAAAAGACTTATGCAGCTAGGTGGCTCAGTAAATAGGGTACTAAGTCTATAAGACCTAAATTAAAATCCAGCCTGATTTACTAAAAAACTGTGGGACCCTTAGCAAGTTACTTTCACCTCTTTGCTTAATTTTTTCATCTGTAAAATAGGAATAATAGTATTCACCTTCTGAGATTGTAAGAATCAAATGAGATAGTAATTGTAAAATGCTTAGCCCAGTAGCTTCCACATAGTAAGCTACGCATAAATGTTAGTTATTATTACTAGTATTAAGCTAGTTTGCCTAGTTTGTTTTATAGTGGAAAATTTAGCTTGAATATGCATGGTTTGACCATGAATGGCACAAGGCATCAAGTTAGATTACACAGCAAACATATCAGCCTTCTCTCAGAGAATTTATCTTCTTTTAGAATAAATGTAAATAATGGGTAAATATAGGTAGCCTACAGCAAATTAAAAAATACAACTGAAAACTGAACAGCACAAATTTAGGTAAAGGTGTTTCCATAACAAGTCAGAATTCCTAACACATCAAGAAAATCTAAATTTGGAACGTGTTAAAATGTCATAGACCTTTACAAGTTCTGATATATCTAGGACTAAACACTTTGCGTATTTATATACATATTTAAACTCACCAACTTGAAAAAAATAAAAACAAAACTTCTGTGTCTGTACATCGTTATTTTGTCAAGTTGGGCTTTTGTTGAAAAGAAGGCTTATTATTTCTAAGCACTTCATAGCAGTATTGAAAAGGGGCAAAAGTTGAAGTAAATGTTTTTAAAAGCCAAGTTCAAATGCTTTTCTCAAAATTTAGGCAGAACACAAGTGGCGCTATTTACTTGGAGCCAAAAACAAATTCAATAAAGAATTCAGTAAGGAGACTGACTGTGAGGATAAAGCGGGACCTATTGTTTGGAGCAGATTTTAACCTAGGGTTTGTGAACTTGTTATGATAAATGTAATTGGTTCCATCTGTAACCCTATATATTTTATGTATTTAAAAATATTGAGAAAAACTTTCACAGACTTCACCAGATTGTCAAAGAGGTCCATGAGGCAAAAAAAGATTTAAGATCCTCCAGGTTTAGAGGTATCAGAACAACATCTGAAAGCGAGTTTACCGGCAAGGAATGGAGAAAGAGGATTTCTCAGGAAAGGGCTGGTAAACTGAGATGCTGGAGCTGGCTATGCATCTTCTCCCTCCCTAAGGGGGGGCGGGAGCTCCATATTTGAAGACTAGAACTAAGGTGGAGTGGAAAGATCACTGATCCTGCATCGTGCCACTCCCACCCCCATCCCGGCAGCTCCGAAAACGATCAAAGAGCAGCCATTGGGTGCAAAACGTCAGCACCGGCCACGTGGCATTGCCATGCACGAGGCCGCCCAGGTGTCTTCAGTCCCGGTCAAATCAGGAGCCCGCACAAAGCAAGCGAAGAGCGGGGTTGGAAGCTGAGGGCGACGGAGCCTCCGCGGCTCGGTGTCGGGTTCAAGGCTGATGCCCTCCTGTAGCCTGCCCCAACCCTCTACATCATAGGGTCCTGGACACTGGACTGACTTTGCCCTACGGCCTTGTGGGGTAGTCCATCTGCCGTCTAACAACAACCTGCCATTGCCCTCTTACTCCGCTAGGGTAAAAGAGGCGGGGCTCGCCCTCGAAACTCCTCCTTCCCACGGAGAAGGCCTAGCCGAGGCCTTCACCGCCCCCGCGGAGCTTGTGGGACTAGCCCCGCCCCTTCAGCCATCGCCGCCGCCGCCGCGGTCTCAGCCGTCTTCCCCTGCGCCACAATCGGTTGAGGCCGCGCCCCCCACCGCCTCCAGTTAGAGGCAGAAGCTGACGCGTCGCCGGGTGCGGAGTGAGATTCGGCGGTGGGAAGGCCTTGGGAACCCGTCGTCTCTTTTCGATAACTGTGTTCCCTTCCCCCCGAAGGACCGCCGAGGGCGCGGAAGTGACGTGAAGAGATGGGGGAGAGACTCGTTTAAATCCGTTCCCGGGTGATCCTCGCCCGCCCCTTCGCCGCCGCTGCCTCTTCGTTTCCTTCCAGAAGATCGGCAGCCGTCGCGTCGCCTTTGCCGCCAAGGCCGCGGATCCTCAGTGGTTGGGACACCGTTTCCCTCACCCGCCGTCCCTGTCCCCGCCGGGGGGCTGGAGCTGTAACAAGCGACGCCGCGAGGGGAGCCAGAGCTGCGGCGCCGCTGAGAGGGGCGGCCTCCGCCGCCGCCGCCAGCGCTCCCGTCTTGTCTCCTCCCCCCCAAATATGGCAGCGGCAGGCGGCGGCGGCGGCAACAGCGGCGGCAGTAGCAGTAGCAACAGCAACAGCGGCGGGCCGACCGAAGGTAGCGGGAGCGGCCGCCGCACCGTGTTCCTTTTCGACCGGCGCGAGGAGCAGTCGGAGGTCGGGGAGCGCGCGCTGTACTTGGATGAAGGCGCAGGCTTCTCGAGCTTCCGCGGCGCCGTCTGTCAGGTGAGGAAGGAGCGCAGGAGGGGACGGGGCGGGCAAATGAGGCGCTGGGCAACGCTGCGCGGGCCGAGAAGCTTGGCCTGGCCCGGCCCCGGCCATAAACCTGTCACCCCATAGCTGCCCCTCCACACGCTCCCGGCCTGAGCTGGAAAATGCGCGACTGGAAGAGGGAACCTGCCGGTGTCCTGAGACACCCGCGGCCCCCGTTTCTCGTCTGTCGCCTTTTGCCTCGCTTGCACGTTTGCGCTAATCCCCAACGCGCGAAATACCCGGGTCTCCCGGGTTTGAGGTGGCGGGCACTCTTTGCACCTTCTTCGTGTATTGATACCGTTGGGGGAGTTGTGCCAGATGAAGGATGCCTTACTTCCTCATCCCGCTGGCCTACGAAACTTGTTTCTTGGAGGTTTCCGACTTTAAAAAGTTGGCTTTTCTCAAATTAGTGTGCAACTTTTTCATCCATGCAAGAGGAAGTTGATTTGGCCTGACTTAGAAATAAGTGTGATGCTGTCTTTAAAAAAGGGCGATAAAAGATGTCTTGATGGTACGTGGATTTTTGTTGTTGGGGGCATATTTCTCCTTACGGTTTGGAAGTTGCAAAATCTCTTTGGGCATATTTGCAACAGGATTACTGAATGATGCTATAGTTTCTCCATTTTGCCGGACCCATCAAGTTCTTGAAGCATCATTACTTTGCAAAGAGGTCTTCTGAAGGGATAGAGGAAAAACTGAAACCTATTCTTGGGCTTTTTTGTTTGTTAGTTTAGTACTTGTAGCCTGCTTGGATTTTCTGAACCTAGACCTTGCTTCACAAAAAAATTAAAAGCGAAAATGTCCCCTGGCAGCTGCCTTTCCTCCCCAAAACACCACAAAACATTGATCTAGTATTTGTTTTGTGATAAGATTTTTTTTTTTAAATAGAAAATACAAGTGTTTCCCCACATGACTACGACCCAACGGTATGATGAGTTTGTGTGTTTTGGTTTCTTTAAGAATAATTTTAAACTTAAAATTTTCTTGTATTTCTTTAACTCTAAATTTTTTTTAGATTTTAGAGTTTTCTTGTCTTTCACTTGCCGATAATAGCAAAAGATTCCACCCCTTCTCCGCCCATAACACATACATTTGCATTATTAGAAAAGATTAACTGTTGGATGTTAATAAATGTCATTTGCTTGATTGGTCTCTGTGAAAGGTTAGATAGAATTATAACTGTTGAGGAATTTTTATTCTATAATACTAAGCTTAATGAGGCAAACAGTTACTACAGAAATCTGTGATGATCACTATTTTCATTAGCAATTCTCCCAACACCACTTTTTAAAATACCAATATTAATTCCACAAAATGGTAGTACAGTAAAAATTTGGTTATATGCACAATCCTTGATCAGTAGAAATTATACTTTTCATCATCAGGTAAACATGCATGTGCAACTGAATACACATGGAATAAATTTCTATAATTTTATTACGAGTGTTTTGGAGGTTAGTCAGCAATTGTCATACAGTTAAGTATGACACATACAGTAAGTACTTCTTTCTAAAGGGAAAGGCAACATGTAAATTATTTCATACAAGAGTATGTATGCATGTATGTATATTACATATATACACACTTTAATACATATGTTTAGACACAGTAAATTGAGGATAAATTGGGAGGAAAATACTAATAAGTGGTGGAAACAAGAAGCCTTCCAACAGGTGAGATTTGAACTTAGTTTTGAAGGAAGGGTAAAAACTTGATAGAGGTGAGGAAAAAGCTCATTTCAGGCATTGGAACTCAGTGCAAAGAGGAGAAGAGAAGGGGTCTGTTGGAAGGAGGACCAGCATAATAGCTTGTTGTGTGTATTACTTTGTTCACTCCTTTCAGTTTTATCCAACTCTTCATGATCTCTTTTTGGACTTGTCTTAGTAAAGATAGTGAAGTGGTTGGCCATTTCCTTCTCATTTTGCAAATGAGGAAACTGAGACAGGTAGTTATGTGACTTGTCCAGGATCACCCAGGCTGGATATGAACTCAGTTCTTCTTGACTCCAGGCTGGATGATAGAGTGCATTTAGATGTAAAAAGACTGGAAAGCCAGGAAAGGATTAGATTGTAAAGAGTTTTATACCAAACAAGAATTTATAGGAAATCCATTAGAAATTAATAGAGATCCATTGAAGTTTTAAATAGGAAAATTTTGTTAACTAAGTGTAGGAATAGGGAGAGACTTGAAAAGCAGAGAGAACAATTAGAAAGTTATTGAAATAGTACAGTTAAGGGGGGGGAGCAAAAGGGAGAAGGAGGAAGAGAAGTATAAATATTACTTGGGCATAGTGGGTTAAGTAAGAATAAGGACTCAAGGATAATATTTAGGTTATCTGCTTGGTTGCTTGGGATGATTATTAGTAAAGGAAGAAGTTTGGAAGTTGGGGAGGTTTTAGGGGGTAAATAATGAATGCTGTTTTGTATGTGTTGAGTTTAAAATATTGAATGACCTATTCAGTTCCAGATGTCTAATTGGTGATGCTGGACTAGAATTTTACTAGTATTAGATATACTTGATCTGATAATTCTTTGCCCAGAAATGATTCTTGAACTCTTGGGAGCTGATGAGACCACAAGTGAAATAGGATAAAGGAAAAAGATGAGAAGATCTTGCGATGTATATTGCACTCATGATAAATTGGTGTGATTATAGAGCCCAGCTTTTTAAACTGCTGTCCATGACCCCACATAGGCTCTTGTAACTGAATGTGGGGGTTGCAAAATTTTGACTTATTATCAGTAAATGTTTGGTTTATTTGCATATTTTGCATCTGGGATCACACAAAAATTTCTTGGGCAAAAGAGGTGGTGAACAGAAAAAAAAATTAAGAAACCTGATGTAAAGGAAGAGATACCTTGTAAAGCAGATGGATAGAGTATTGAATAAAAGATCAGTATTGTCTTAAAGACTGCAGAGTGGTCAAAAAATGATGAGATTAAGGAAAGGCCATTAGATTTGGCAAGAGATCTCTGGTATTTTTGGAGAGAGAGGTTTCAATTGAAAGAAGAGGTTGAAAAACAGACTGCAGACTTTTTATGAGAAAGGCAGGAGAAGATAATCATTTAATGTGGATGGTTTTAAAGAGTGAAAGGGAGGAAGTAGGAGATATAAAGGACAATAGTTGGTAGGTATGGTAGAAGCAAATGAGGTTGAGGAGGGGGAGATATGAATAATGTTATAAGAAGGAGGCAAAAGAGGAATTGCCATGAACATAGCATTGGTATAATTATTGCAAGCTGCTGGAAAAAAATGGGCAGAGATGAAGAGCACAGCTAGAAGTGTTGGCATTCACAAAGGAGAAGGTCCAACTTATCAGAGACTGGAGTTGGAGGAAATAATGGGCCAAGATGTCTTGGTGATGTGAATGACCTAATTTTTTTCCTATGAAGTATGAGAAGGAAGGAGGAGGTACTATGGGAATAGCTATTATGGAAAGTGAGAATTCATTAGGGAGGAGTAAGAGGATTGATCCTTGGAGGGGGCCAGTTGAGATTAGATAATATAAATTTGTAGTGGACTTAGTATGTTTTTCTGATTTCTTCTAGTGTGGTTCAGCAGTTTATAAGTAGGAGCAATGGGTGGGTATTGATAGGAATAATCTAAGACTAATTTGTGGTGGGACAAATGGGGCAAAAGATTCAAGAAATAAGGGATTATTGTAGAGTACATCTGGTTTACTAAGGGATCCATATGAAAAAATTGGGTGTTACTGCAGGGGTTATGACTGGAAACAAGTGAACAATAGAGGGAATGGTGGTGTCTTGGTAAGGACAAAGGACAGACTTAAGATGGAAAGATGAAAATGATTCATAGTTTTAGAGATCATGAATATGGAAGTAGACAGCTTGTAGATAACAGAAGAGTATATTTTTTAGGTACAATAGAGGAATAGGTAGGATTGGATGAAAAATGGAACTGGGAATTTAAGGTATCGGAGGGAATATCAGCTTTAAAAGCCCCATTTTATGAAGGAGTTGGAATGGAGAGAGCCTCTGATGTGAGCCAAGCACAGAACTCTGAATAAAGGATGTACAATATTCTGGTAGTAGAGAGAGAAACTAGAATCTGTATTACATGACAGATTTGGATATTGAACCACAAAGAGGTCTTTTCTGAGCGGTGGTAGGAGAAGGTATAAAAGTGTTCATGGGAAGCAAGGAATTTTCTGGCCCTCCTGCTTGTCATGGAACAAAGTGTAGTCAAGCAGTGAGTATCAGGAATCAATGAGTGCCCCAAATGGAAGGAGTAAGGATTAGAAAGGATGAGTTTTAAATTGAAAGGAATTGTGTTAATTATGGATCAGGTATTCCAGAGTTCTAAATGCCACAGTAGATGGAATGAGTAAATCTGGAATGAGATATTTGAGGGGGACAAGAAGGGGAAGACTGAGGAAAATAGGAATAAGAGTGGGCAGTTGAGGATGAAAAATAGAGGATGAGAAAAGGTTTGTTCAGTATTTAGCTAGAGGTCAGAATTACTGGGATAGTGAGATAAGAAGGTCATAAAGTATGCTAAGTCTTGAGGAAATATTAGTCCAGGCAGACCAGTATCAGTGGTTAGAAAAAGATCCCTTCAGAGAGGCAGGCAAATGGTTACTGTTAAAGGTTCCTTCAGTCAGGTAGTGATAGATTCTGTGAGAACCACCTTAGAATGGCAGCCAAGGTAATGATACAGCCCAAGATTGTATTAGATTTTTAGCTTATAGGTGATACACTATTTTAAGAGGAGAAACTAGAACATTAACATTAAAGCCCTTTATTTATGAAATCAGGAATTGGATTGGGCTTACAACTAAAAAAGCTAGAAAAAGAACAAATTAAAAACCCTCAATTAAATACCAAATTTGAAATTCTGAAAATAAAAGGTGAGATTAATAAAATTGAAAATAAGAAAACTATTGAATTACTAAAACTAAGAGTTGCTTTTATGAAAAAACTAACAAAATAGATAAACCTTTAGTTTGACTAGAAAAAGGAAAGAGGAAAATCAAATTGTTAGTTTCAAAAACTTTCCACCAATGAAGAGGAAATTAGAGCAATGGTTAGGAGTTAATTGCTCAAGTATATGTCAATAAATTTGATAATCTAAGTGAAATGGAGGAGTAGTTACAAAAATATAGATTGCCCAGGTTAACAGAAGAGAAATTATTGAAATCGTTCCATTTTAGAAAAAAAAAATAGAACAAGTATTAATCAATTCTTGAAGAAAAAATGTGAATTCTACCAAACATTTAAAGAACAATTAAACTATTTGAAAAAATAGAGGACTCCTACCAAATTCCTTTTAAGACAAAGATAAACTAAATCAGGTAGGGTGAAAACAGAATTATAGATCAATTTCCCTAATGAATATTGATGCAAAAATCTTAAATAAAATATAAGCACAGAGAAAATCATCCCCAGGATAACACAATATAACCAAGTAAGATTTATACCAAGAATGCAGGGTTGGTTCAATAATAAAACTATCAGCATAATCAATTATGTTATTAAATAGACTAGCAAAAATCATATGATTATCAAAATAGATGCAGAAAAAGCATTTGATAAAATCCAATACCCATTCCTATTAAAAACACTAGAGAGTATAGGAATAAATGGGCTTTTCCTTAAAATGATTCCTATAAAAAAATAGCTTCTATTTAAAACCATCAGCAAGCATCATATGCAATGGGGACAAACTAGAACCATTCCCAGTAAGATCAGGAGTGAAACAAGGCTTCCCACTGTCACCATTACTATTTAATATTGTATTAGAAATGTTAACTTTGGTAGTAAGAAGAAAAAGAGATTTAAAGGAATTAGAATAGGTAATGAGGAAACCAAATTATCACTTTTTGCAGATGATGATGGTATTCTTAAAGAACCCTAGAGAATCAAATTAAATTAAATTAAAAAAATAATAGAAACAATTCACAACCTTAGCAAAGTTGCAGGATACTACAAAATAAAGCCATAGTAATCATTAGCATTTTTATATATTACCAACATAGTCCAATAGCAAGAGATAAAAAGAGAAATTCCATTCAAAATAATTGTTGATAATATAAAATATTTAGGAATCTACCTGCTAAGGGAAAGTCAGGAACTATATGAACACTATATTTATCTAAGTTGGAAAAATATCAAGTGCTCATGGGTAGGCCAAAAGAATATAATAAAAATGACAGTACTACCCAGATTAATCTACTTATTTAGTGCCATACCAATCAAACTCCCAAGAAATTGTTTTACAGATCTAGAAAAAATAATAACAAAGTTCATCTGATAGAACAAAAGGTCAAGAATTTCAAGGGAATTAATGAAAAAGATGCCAATCAAGGTGGCCTAGTTGTGTCAGACCTAAAACTATACTATAAAGCAGTGGTCATCAAAACCATTTGGTACTAGCTAAGTAGTCAATCTGTGGAATTGGATAGAGTGGGATCATAGGACAAAACAGTCAATAATTATAGCAGTCTAGTGTTTGACACACCCAAAGACCCCAGCTTTTGTGACAGGAACCTCACTATTTGATAAAAACTGCTGGGAAAATTGGAAACTAGTATGGAAGAAACCAAGCATTGACCTACACCTAACACCATATACCAAGATAAAGTCGAAATGGGTTCATGATTTGGACACAGAGTGATATTATAAGTAAATTAGAAGAACATAGGATAGTTTACCTCTCATCTGTGGAACACCAAAGAAGAACTGGAACTCATAATTGAACACCAGATAGGTAATTTTGATTATATTAAGCTAAGAAGTTTTTGTACAAAACTAATGCAGACAAGATTAAAAGGGAAACAATAAATTGGGACATCATTTTTGCATTTAAGGGTTCTGATAAAGGCCTCATTTCTAAAATACAGAGAATTGACTCAAATTTATAAAAATTCAAGTCATTCTCCAATTGAGAAATGGTCAAAGGATTTGAACTGACAATTTTCAAATGAAGAAATTAAAACCATTTCTAGTCATGTGAAAAGATGCTCCAGGAAATCACTATGCTTTAGAGAAATGCAAATTAAGACAACTTTGAGATACCACTACACACCTCTCAGGCTAAGATGACAGGAAAAGACAATGGCAAATGTTGGAGGGGATGTGGCACATTAATACATTATTGGTGGAACTATGAATGGATCCAATCATTCTGGAGAGCAATTTGGAACTATGCTCAAAAAATTATCAAAGTGTGCGTACTCTTTGACCCAGCAGTGTTTCTATTGGGCTTATATCCCAAAGAAATCTTAAAGGAAGGAAAGGGTCTCACTTGTGCAAAAATGTTTGTGCCAGCCCTTTCTGTACTGGTTAGAAACTGGAAACTGGATGCTCATCAATTGGAGACTGGCTGAATAAATTATGCTATATGAATGTCATGGAATATTATTGTTCTATATGAAACATTCAGTATGATAATTTTAGAGAGGCCTGGAGAAACTTACATGAACTGATGCTAAGTGAAATGAGCAGAACCAGGAGATCATTGTACACAACAACATCAATATTATACGATGATCAATTCTGATTGACAAGGCTCTTTTCAACAGTGAGATGATTGAGGCCAGTTCCAATGATCTTGTAATGAAGAAAGCTATCTACACTCAGAGGACTGTGGGAACTGAATGTGGACCACAACATAACATTCTCACTCTTTTTGTTATTTGATTTCTTATTCGTTTTCTTTCCTTTATGATCTGATCTTGTGCAGCAAGATAATTGTACAAATATGTTTATAATATATTGTATTGAACATATTTTAACTTTTATAACATATGTTGAATTACTATCTAAGGAAGGGATGGGGGAAGGAGTGCAAGGATAAGTATTGAAAAATTATCATTGTATATGTTTTGAAAATAAAGCTTTAATGGGGCAGTTAGGTGGCACAGTGGGTACAGCACCAGCCCTGAAGTTAGGAGGACCTGAGTTCAAATCTGGTCTCAGACACTTAACATTCCCTAGCTGTGTGACCTTGGGCAAGTCAGTTAACCTCAATTGCCTCAGCAAAAAAGCAAAAAAAAAAATAATACATTTAGGGGGCAGCTCAGTGGCGCAGTAGATAGAGCACCAGCCCTGAAGTCAGGAGGACCTGAGTTCAAATCTGGTCCCAAACACTTAACATTCCCTAGCTGTGTGACCTTAAGTGGCAAGTCACTTAACCTCAATTACTTCAGCCAAAAAAAAAAAAAAAAAAAAAAAAAAAAAACTTTAATTAAAAAAAAATTTAAAAAAAAAAAAAAAGAAAGAAAGAAAGAAAGCAGGAATTGGGATGGAGAAAGCCACTGGTCAGCCAGACCCTGAACTCTCGATGAAGAAGGTAGAATGTTCTGACAGTGGAGAGATAATGGTCATTAGGAGAAATAATATATGGTAGAAATAAAAATATGAATGTATTATATATAATATAGTGTCATGGAAGTTGGGGGAGGAAATGTTAACAAGGGAATGATGGTGGTTTATTATCGTCAAATAGAATAGAAAAATGGAGGAAGAAGATGAAGGAAAAATACTTGGCAATAAGAAAATTACTGTTTATTTTTGAGAGAATGGTTTTGTATCATGGCCCTACTTGGAGTATTCTTGGCAAAGATACTGGAGTAATTTGCCATTTCCTTTTTTAGCTCATTGTACAGATGAGGAAACAGACAAGATTTGAAGATGAGATGTCCTCACTGCAGGCCAAGTATTCTATCTGCTGTGCCACCTAGTTGTTACTAGTTTCTGTACTAGTTGAGTCATAAGTGAATAGAGTAAGGAAGTAGAACTCTCTAACATAGGCTATATTTTCTAAATTAAATTAAACTTATTTTTTCAATTAAGCATTTATTTCACTTCATCTCACCCTACCCTCCTGGGGGAAAGAGAAAAAGAAAACACTCATAAAAATCATGTATATAATCAAAACAAAACAAATTCCCACATTGTTCATGTATAAGAATATTGTATGCTATCTCCTTACCACTGCATTCAGATATTTATCTCCAAAGTTCAGTGATCACTGAAGTACTGAATCTTATATTCTTTCTCAGTCTTTATCCATGTTTGGTTATTTACTGCATTTGATACTTTTGATCACACACTTCCCTGGATTTTTGTGACTCTTATTTTCTAGTTCTCTTCTTTACATTATCCTTCTTAATCTCTTGTTCATCCTCCCTATTTTACCTAGTTAGGGTATTCTTAAGAGCTGTTCTATATTTTCTTCTCTCTACTCACTCTTGGTAAGTCATTATTTCTCTTGGGTTTAATTATCATTTATACAGATGACTCACATCAATCCTAATTTCTGTCCCCTGAGCTTCAGCTCTATATTACTATTTGCTTATCGGGCATTTCCAACTGATTGGACTGGACACATGTCTAAAAGAGAACTCATCTTTTTCTCAAAACCTAACCCTCTTCTAAATTTCCCCATTTCTTCATCATTTTTCTGTTCTTCTAGTTAGGAATTAGAATCAACAATAACCAGCCTTTATATGGTGCTTTTTAAGTTTTGTAAAATACTTTACATGGATTATCCTCATCTATCTTCTTCAAATTTCCTTTGTTGTCAGAAAGTCAGCAGTAAAATAGCATTTATATAGTGCTTTTTAAGGTTTATATGTTATCTATTTGATCCTTACAACCACCCTATTAAGTAAAAGGAAGGAAATAAGCACTTATTAATCACTTGCTGTGGGCCAGAAATTATGCTAAATAAACATGCTAAAAATATTTCATTTAGTCCTTAGAACAATCCTGGAAGAGAGGTGCTGTTATTAATTATCCCAATTTTACTGTTGAGGAAGCTGCAATTGAGAAGGGTTAAAATTACTTGCCTGTGTCACAGCTGGAAAAGTGTTTGATGCAGGTCCCAGGGTGATCTTGATTCCCAAGTCCAGTGCTTTATTTACTTTCTTTCCTAGATGCCAATACACATTTATTCATTGTTTCTAAAGTATCTGACAATGTGCTAAGCTCTGGTGAAATAAAGACAAAAACCCTCAAAAAGCTCATATTTTAATGATATATAAACTTGTTTTTATTTATGATACTACTTGCCCTCCCACACACCAAATATCCCAGTCATTTGCCAAATCTTGCCCTTTTTATCTTTTCATCACTTACAAAGCTGCCACTTTCCAACCTTATCATTTCTCACTTATATTTTTGTTACATGTTACTGGTCAAATCAAATTACTAGCTGATCTGCTTCCTTAAAGTTGCTTTCTATTACATTACTTATTGTCCAAGTTCTTTTCCGTAAGTGGCAATTTGATCATATAATTTCTCTGCTTAATCAATTCCAGTGGCTTCCTGTTGATTCTAGAATAAAATGTAAAATCATATGTTTAACTTTTAAAAATTCCTTCATAAATGTGGACCACAACATTAACATGTTCATGCTCTCTATAGATGTTTGCTTGCATTGTTTCCTTTCTCAGATTTTTTTTCTTGTAGATACGATTTTTCTTTCACAGCAAGATAAGTGTGGAAATATGTATACATATATTGGATTTGTCAAGTATTGTAATATAACTAACATGTAGTAGACTTCCTGCCATCTAGGGGAGGGGTGGGGACTAGGGAGGAAAGATTTGTAACAGAAGGCTTTGTAAGGGTCAATGTTGAAGAATTACCCATACATATATTTTGCAAATAAAAAGGTTTAATAAAAAATTCCTTCATAAATTGACTGTGACCTGTCTTCCTAAGTCGTACTAGTTTTTATTTCTTTCCCTCCCTCTCTAATCCAACTAAAATTCTCCTTTTCTCTTACACATTTTGCTTGATCTCCTGTTTGTTATCCATCCCCCCTGACTTATTGTACTCTTTTCCACCTCAATCTTATAGAATTCTCTTCAAACTGTCATTCAAGTTCCATCTTTTTCATGAAATATTTCCTGATCTCTATTCCCTCCATTCTCCTGGCTCCTTCCCTCCCTTCCCCTAAGTGTTAGTTATCTCTTTGCCAAAGCAAGCTATATTTAACGTTTATATTTATAGCTAATTCTTTCCCAAGTTAAGCAAACCATTCTGCAGACCTTATACAACCCAGAAAGACCTCAATGTCTGAGTAGTCCCCTCTGCAGCTGGAGTTATTTCACTACCTGGTGAGGAGGACTCCTCGTGCAGTGAGCTGCTGCTGCTGCTACTGCCACTGCTACTGCCACTGCTACTGCCACTGTTAGCCTTGCCACTTCCTGCTGGGAGCAGAGACCTGTCCCAAATTCCTCCATCCTAGTTTTAATTTGCATTATGAGAATATGTAAAATGAAGACTATTTATATTTATTCTCAGTATTTTCTATATTCTTTATATATTTGTTTCTTCATTAGGATACAAGCTTCTTGGGAGAAACAATCATTTAATTCTTTGTATCTCTTAACACTGTGCTTGGCACATAGTAAGTGCTTGATGCTTGAAAGTCTTTCATGATTTCAAGAAAAATCAATTTCTTCCCATCTACTATGATAGTTAAATTTGCAGAAGAGGTTTACTTACGGTAGAATTTTATAGAACCTAATTTCCTTTGGATTTTTATAAGTTGCCTTCCAGGTTTTTCTATCTCTTCTCTTGCTTGATGTGTAGTCCTTTATCATTGTCTAGAATTCTCTTTCTCTCTTTCTCTCTTTCTCTCTTTCTCTCTTTCTGTCTCTCTTTCTCCCTTTCTGTCTCTCTCTCTCTCTCTCTCTCTCTCTCTCTCTCTTTCTCTCTCTTCCCCCCTTTCTCTCTTTCTCTTTCTCTCTATCTCTCTTTCTCTTTCTCCTTTTCTTTCTTTCTTTTCTTTCACTGAGGCAATTGGGGTTAAGTGGCCCAGGGTCACACAGCTAGGTGTTAAGTGAGGGTAGATTTGAACAAAGGTCCTCCTTACTTCAGGGCTTCAGTGCTATCTATTGCGCCACCTAGCTGTTCTTCCCCCCCCCCCAATACATATTGCTTTATGAATCTTATTGGGAGAGAAAAATCAGAGCAAAAGGGAAAAACCATGGGAGAGATTAAAAACAGAAAAAAAGTGAATATAGAATGTGTGTCTAGGATTTTCTTGAAAAATCATCTTTCTCCTGGTTGCTTGAAGAATTTTTTCTTAAGTGCCCTGGACTTTGGCAAACTCTAGAAGTATTATAATTCAAGTTTCCCGTGATGTAAGCTGTTTCCATCCATTACTTTTGAATAGTTTTTTGTGATTTCTTAACATTTTTGCATCTTAAATTTTTTGTTTCCTTATGTTTTTTTCTTTTGAAAATGCTATTGGATCTCTTTCAGGGGACTCTGCAGTGTTCCTTTTAGAAAACCCTACCATATTCAGGGATGCACTCTGGATTACATCTCTTCTACAATAATGTGTAAACTCTTTTGATTATATATCCCCATATCTAATGCTTTGTTTTTGATTAAGGGATTGTTCTATAATTTTATTTCTGTTGTATCACTTAAAGAATCTTGAAGAATTTTAATGTGTCCTTGGGAGAAAATTTGTTTGAAAAAGTATTTATGTGATGTGTTTTATCACTGTGTAATCTGGGACAGATAGGGCAGCTGGGAGAAAATTGGATCTGATGGGATGAACATCCTATGGCCCTAGTGAGCCATTTGGGAGGGGCAATTGACCAGAGAAGGCTTTTGTTGAATATGTTGAATATTCTGAGGCTAGCTGGGAAGAACATTGATAGGATTGTCTTGTCCTTAGGTGGGCCTTTGTTGCAATGGGCCCTTGTTGAATTCCTTGGGGAATTCCTTGCATTGACTAAAGTGTCATGGCCCCACAGTTATTGTATCCAATCAGAAAACCAAGTATGTCATTCCCTTAAGGTTATTTTTCTCCTCTAAAAGAACCTACTTGTACCCGGCTTTTGGAACTTAGACTTTATGGCTTTGCACATTCATTAGGAACTTTGCCAGCCTTACAGTGTCTTCTCTCTTGTTAATGGGCAAGTTCTAGTAGGGCATTTGTGAAATGCTAAAAACTCTCTTTTGGAACTTAGCCTTCCAGTCAATGGCATAGTAATAAAATCTTTGCCTCTTGATTTGGAGAGATAATCTAAGCTTACAAATTCTTTTCAAATACCTTGCCACAGCGGCCCAAAACAGCATATTTTGAGGGTTCAACCATATGTACCCCAACATTCTCAGAATTCAGTAGGAGGAATGAACAGGTTGTATATAGCCTTTAGGAAATTATAAAGCTTATCATTCCAAGATTCACTTATAAACAATGACCCATCTATATCTTTATATATACTTTATATCCTAAATATCCTTTAAAAATACACTTTTTTGTTATGAATTTAACAAAACTTCAACAACATGAATATTTCCATATAAAAATAAGATTGTATATAAAACTGAATTTGTTATAGTTTATAATTTAAAAGTACCTATTTTTGCATAGTATGAGAATTTTTGGTTTAGTCTTTCCCTTTTTTCTTTCACTTCTACTTTCTCACCTATTATAATATGAATGTTAGACCAAATGTGGAGTTTCATTGATGGGGAAAAAAATAATTTAAAATCTTCCTAGATGTGATTGTGTGCATGTATTATCCTTTAGTTTCATCCTTAAATTCCCTTGAGATGACATTGCTTATTTGCTTATTATTTCTTATCAAAGTTTCTTAAAGCTTGTTTTTCTCTCAACTTTTTCTTTTCCTTTTTTTTTTTTTTTAAAGAAATCTTTATTTTTATTGTGGTCTTAACAAACATCAAATAAAATGAACGTTTCCATAGACAGAATAGAAAAGAGGATTGTACCTGAAATTACAAATCTTGTATTATGTAGAGCTTTGTTTTTCTTTTAAGTATATAATAAACTTAACATACTACTTTCAAAGCTGTCTTGCTCATCTGTTCTTTTTGTATTTTTTCTTCTGGGAAAAAAACTAAATTCTTCCTGATTCCCTTCCTTTACTCTTTCCCCCCAGAGAAAGAAAAGATAATCTTTTGTAGTTAAAACAAATTTTTTTGTTTGACCTAGAATATCTATATTGTGATTATAATGTTCGTAGGAATTTATATTTTGGGGTTCCTTTCAGGAAGTGACCAGTAAATTCTATTTCTTTGATCTTTGGTTTTTACTTTAGATTTTATTTTCATTTCCAAATTATCTCTCCCTCCCCCTTCTCCACTCATTAAGAAGGCTAGAAAAATAAAGTTCATTAAAAACATGTGTGATCTTGTTTTTTTTTTATTTTAATTTTTTTTTATTAATACTTTTTATTTGCAAAACATGTATGGGTAATTCCTCAACACTAACCCTTACAAAGCTTTGTTACAAATTTTTCCCCCCTACTCCCCACCCCTCCCCTAGATGGCAGGATATCCACTATATGTTAATTATGTTAGAATACTTAAGAAATCGAATATTTGTATAGTTATTTCCACACATCATTTTTTTGTAGGAGAAATCATATCTACAAGAAAGAATAATCCGATAAAGGAAATACAATGCAAGCAAACCTCAATAGAGAACATGAAAATGTTATGTTGTGGTCCACATTTCACATCCCTCTCTCTGGGTGTATATGGCTCTCTTCACTGAACAATTGGAACTGGTTTGAAGCATTTCATTGTTGAAGAGAGTAATGTCCCTTAGAACTGATCCTCATATAGTATTGTTGTTGCCGTGAATAATGATCTCCTGGTTCTGCTCACTCCACTCAGCATCATTTCCTGCAAGTCTCTCCAGGCCTCTCTGAAATCGTCCTGCTGGTCATTTCTTACAGAGCAATAATATTCCATAACATTCATCATGTATGATCTTGTAAAACAAATTCCCCTATTGATGAGTCCCAGAAAAATAAAGATGGGAAAGAAAATACGCTGAGCTGCTTTCAGAGCCCATCACTTGTTTATGTGGAGGGTGTGGATAACATGTTTCATCATTTGTGTTTTGGAAAGGTGGTTGATCATTGTATTGATCAGCATATAATTTCTGAAACTACCCCCTTCATTATTTCTTATAGCGTGATAGGATCTCTGTGATGGCTCAGCTTAGGGACCTGCAGGTTTTCAATGCTCCCAGAGTAGTATGTTTCAAGACAGAATCTGATTGATTTCCTTTTTCTGAACCTGACCTGGGTTTGGGTTTGAACAACACATCTTTAGGCTTGCTCTTAGATGTTTCTAAATCTTTGTGGAGAAATTGGGAAGAGCTCAAATGTGTACTTCCTTCTGTTGCTGTACTATTTTGGCTTTGCCTCCAGTTTTTCTGTGTGTTGCTCTATAAATTATTCTCCTAGTTCTGCTTTATTGCACTCACCATTTCATTTAAGTGTTCCTAAGTTTCCATGAGTCTTTTATCACTTTTTAAAGTGTGCCACAATAGTACTTAAGTGTCAAATATCATAATTTGTTCAAGCATTCCCCAGTTGATGAGTACACCCTTAAAATTTCTAGTTCTTTTTGAGAACAAAAATGCGCTATTAGGTGAGATCATTTAGTAGGGGTCAGACGAAAAAGAAAGTAGTACTGACTTATAACTTATTACTGAGGCTGTTCTTTGCTAACTTGATAACAATGCAGAGGTCTATCTTATTGAAGCATTTTTCTAAGATGTGAAAAGAACTGTTAAAATGTGTCAAAACGAATTTACTACATGCTTCTTCTGATTAATGTAGATATGTTTTCAACAAGTGTTTATTTTTTATTTTTTTTTTCTTTATAGTATTTTATTTCTTTTCAAAAACAGGCAAAGATAGTTTTCAACATTAACCTTTGCAAAACCTAGTGTTCCAAATTTTTTTCCCTTCCTTTCCTCCCCCCTCTCTCTGCAAGACAGCAAGCAATTTGGTATATGTTAAATATATTCAGTTCTTGTAAACATTTCCGTATTTATCATGCTTCCCAAGAAAAATCAGATTAAAAGTGACAAAAAACAAACAAGCACACAAACAGCAGCAACAAAAGAGGTGAAAATACTATATTTTGATCCACATTTAATCTCCATAGTTCTTTCTCTAGATGGGGATGGTTCTATCACAAGTCTATTGGAATTGCCTTGAATCACCTCATTGTTGAAAAGAGCCAAGTCCATCACTGTTGATCATCACATAATCAATCATCTTGTTACTATATGTAGTGTTTTCTTGGTTCTACTCACTTTACTCATTGTCACTTCATGTAAGTCTTTTCAGGCTTTTCTGAAATTAGCCTGCTCATTATTTCTTGGTTTTGTTTTATTTATATTAAATAAATATTTAATATTTTTATTATTATTTAATGTTTCCCAGTTACATTCAAAACAAAGAAAAGTTTTTTACATGTTCCTAATATTTTTGAGTTCTGGATTTTCTCCCTTATCCCCACCCACAGTTAAGAAACCACTTGTGAAGTGTGAAGCAAAACATTTCCATGAAAGTCAAGTTGTTAAAAAAACGCCATAGATCTCCTCTCATAATGAAAATAAAGAGCTTCATGAAAAATTAAATTTAAAAAAAGAAAGAAAGAATGCTTCAGTTTATATACAGACACTATCTGTTCCTTCTGGATATAGATAAGATTTTTCATCATAAGTCTCCTTCAGAGTAGTCATAGATGACTGTACTACTGAGAATAGCAATGTCATTCATAGCTGGTCATCCTGGAATATTGCTATTACTTTATATACAGTACATTTCACTTTGTTTGAGTTCATAGAGGACTTTCCAGGTTTTTTTTTTTCCCTCTTCCTGAGAGCATCCTTCTCATCATTTCCCATAGAACAATAATATTCTGTCATAAACACGCACCACAGTTTATTACTGCTTGTCATTTCTTATAGAACAATAATCCATTATTGTTCTGTGAGAAACGACCAGCAGGATGATTTCAGAGAGGCCTGGAGAGACTTGCATGAACTGATGCTGAGTGAAATGAGCAGAACCAGGAGATCATTATACACGGCAACAACAAGACTATATGACGATCAATTCTGATGGACATGGCTGTCTTCAACAATGAAATGTTTCAAACCACTTCCAGTTGTTCAGTGAAGAAAGTCATATACACCCAGAGAGAGGGATGTGAAATGTGGGCTACAACATAACATTATCATGCTCTCTGTTGATGTTTGCTTGCATTATGTTTCCTTTCTCTGATTTTTCTTTCTTGTAGATAAATATTTTTCTTGCACAAAAATGATGTCTGGAAATATGTATACATATTCGATTTGTCAAGTATTTTAACATAATTAACATGTAGTGGATATCCTGCCATCTAGGGGAGGGGTGAGGAGTAGGGGGGAAAAATTTGTGACAGAAAGCTTTGTAAGGGTTAATGTTGAAGAATTACCCATACATATGTTTTGCAAATAAAAAGTTTTAATTAAAAAAATAAAATAAAAATAAAAAAATATTTTCATGCATTAAAAAAAAGAACAATAATATTGCATAACATTCATATACTATTTCTTATTCAGCCATTCTCCACCTGATGGGCACAGTTTCTTGCCACCCCAAAAAGGTCTACCACAAACATTTTTACACATGTGGGTCCCTTTCCTTTATGATTTCTTTGGGATATAAGCCTAATAGAAACACTGCTGGATCAGAGAGTATTGATAGCTCTTTGGGCATAGTTCCAAATTTCCAGAATAGACAAATATTTGTTAAGAAGGTAACTATATTCCAAGCACTGTATTAATCATTGGGAGGTACAAAAACAGTTCGTGCCCTTGAGGAATGTGTTCTGTTGACACATTTTAGACCTGCCTTCCTCCTGATGACAGTATATCCTTGGTCTATCAGTCTAAACCTGGTTTCATTTTCATTTCTAGCCCAACTCTTTGGTTCTGGTGGGAAGTCTGACTCTCCCTCTATCTTCTTTGATATTTATCTAATTTATCCAATCCAATATTTATCATAGAATTAAGATTCTGGTAACTTATATATCTTATCTGTAGGATACTCTCCTTCCTTCCTTTGTGCACTCAATATATTATTATTAGTTTGGGATCTTTTATAACTCCCAAACCCTGTCCTCTTTTTTTTTTTTTTTTTTAATTTAATTTTATTTTATTTGCATAACATATGTGTGGGTAATTCTTCAACAATAACCCTTACATAGCTTTCCGTTACAAATTTTTCCCCCCCCCCAA
>JAJPUD010000448.1:84005-179777 GCA_023553655.1 Myrmecobius fasciatus | reverse complement strand
AGGCCTCTCTGAAATCATCTTGCTGGTCATTTCTTACAGAACAATAATATTCCATAATATTCATATACCATAATTGATTCAGCCATTCTCCAATTGAAGGGCATCTATTCAATTTCCAGTTTCTAGCCACTACAAAAAGGGCTGCCACAAACATTCTTACACATGTGGGGCCTTTTCCTTCCTTTATGATTTCTTTGGGATATAAGCCCAATAGAAATGCTGCTGGGTCAAAGGGTATGCACAGTTTGATAACTTTTTGAGCAGAGCTCCAAATTGTTCTCCAGAATGGCTGTATCCATTCACAGCTCCACCAACAATGCATCAGTGTCCCAGCCCTCCCACAACCCCTCCAACATTCATCATTAACTTTTCCTGTCATTTTAGCCAATCTGACAGGTGTGAAGTGGTACCTCAGGGTTGTCTTGATTTGCAACCCTGTCCTCTTTTGGAGGAGGTTTGACATGCACATGGATAGTTTTTTTCAAACTTCCCAACACCTGTTCACTCATTTTCTTGACCTACTCCTACACTCTGCCTTAACTACCAGGTACAGATCGTCATACCCTTTATTACTTAGAATTGTTCCACTTCTCTGTTGATAAAATTCTTTTATCTGGTCATAATCTTTTGTTTTACAACTGTTCTTTCTACCTTGTGATCTCTTAACTCATTTTCCTTCATTACCAAGACCTCCAGCCCTTTGCCCCCCCCCACTTCTTTCCCATAACCTTTAAACTGGCTCCACTCTCCTCACTTTCCTATCTTAATTCATTGGTGAATCAGTTCAGTTCTCACTATCCTATTCTCTTGAATTCTCTTCCCCCTTTGTCCCCAAAACATTCCCTTATCATGTCATTAGTCTTACTCTGACAAGCCCCAGCCTTGGATTACTTTCATCATTCATTCATTGCTTTTGCTCTCTTATACATGAGTTTCTGAATGACAGTCACAAAACTCTAGTGAATCTTTAAGAAATTTATATTACGTAATCTTATCTGGAACTTCACTGCAGTAGGGCAATACTTTGCAATTGACCCACTTAGGAGTCAAGTAGTAGTAAGTACTTTGGGATGGGGATGCCAAACCAAATAAAGAATTTTATGTTTGATACTTGAGGGAATAGAGAGCAACTGGAATTTACTAAAAAGGGGCATGATTGATATGACCTGTGTTTTTTTCAAGTTGGTGTTCATTATTTTAATTTGTTCAACCGTAAAATAGTTCCCCAATACATTATAGGTGGAACTGAAGCTTTTGTCAGGTTCTCTAGCATTCTGAAAAAAAAAGTTTCACATGTAGACCTGACGTCTGCTGGCCTGAGGTTATAAACTCTCTGACCTTGCTTGAACCTAGGTCTTTTTTTTTTTTTTTTTCACTTTTCATTTTATTAAAACTTTTTATTTATAAAACACATGTATGGGCAACTTTTCTTTTTTTTTTAACTTTTTGCAAAACATGTACGGGTAATTTTTCAACATTGACCCTTACAAAGCTTTCTGTTACAAATTTTTCTCCCCTATTCCCCACCCTTCCCCTAGATGGCAGGAAGTCTACTATATGTTAATTATGTTAAAATACTTGACAAATTCAATATATGTATACATATTTTTAGTTATCTTGTGCAAGAAAAATCGGATCTTCAAGAAAAAAAATCTGAGAAGGGAAACATAATGCAAGCAAACATTGATAGCATGAAAATGTTATGTTGTGGTCCACATTTATATTCCTCTCTCTGACTGTATATGGCTTTCTTTATCACTGAACAATTGGAACTGGTTTGAAACATTTCATTGTTGAAGAGAGCCACATCCTTCAGAATTGATCATCATATAGTCTTGTTGCCGTGTACAATGATTTCCTGGTTCTGCTCATTTCACTTAGCATGAGTTTATGTAGGTCTCTCCAGGCCTCTGGAATCATCCTGTTGGTCGTTTCTTACAGAACAATAATATTCCATGACATTCATATACCATAATTTATTCTCCATTTGATGGGCGTCCATTCGGTTTCCAGTTTTTAGCCACTACAAAAAGGGCTGCCACAAACATTTTTGCAGGTGTGGGTCCCTTTCCCTCCTCTAAGATCTCTTTGGGATATAAGCCCAATAGAAACACTGCTGGGTCAAAGGGTATGCACAGTTTGGTAACTTTTTGAGCATAGTTCCAAATTGTTCTCCAGAATGGTTGGATCTGTTGAACCTAGGTCTTAATAGTTTAATCATCAGGTAAAATGACTTGGGCAACAGAGCCATTTGTATATCAGTTCCTAGATCATTGAAGTTTAGCCACTAGGACATTTTAATTTTTGGTCACAAGAATTCTAAACTGTTAATGTGGGACTGTGATTTTCCTTGATGGAAAATAAATTCTCAAGTACTAAAATCACTTGTACTTAAAATATTTAATTGTTAGCTGTAGGCTTCTGCTATGTGCAAGATTTGTTATAAATTGTTTTAAATTGTTTTGCCCAACCATACCAGCATTCAGGTGATTGTCATCAGCGTTTTCAACATCTTAGGGCATTTTAACACTTGTTTGTAATTTAAAGAATTGAAATTTAAACTAATAGACATTCTTAACTATTTGCCAGCATTGTGTTAAGCCAAGCTAAAGAAGACTGTCCTAAGTCTTCTAGGAGCTTATGTTTCTAATGGGGATCTGAAAAGCAGAAAGTATGTGTGTAGGAGATACATGGCAACAGGATTGGAAAACGCTGGAAAGTGATATGAAAGCCTGGTTCAGAGCAAGATAAGTCATTTGAGTCTAGTGCCCCAGGGCTAGAGTCTAGGGTTCCAGTTAGGAGGAGGATAGAGAAAATGCCCAGAGTGCACATGCCACAGTATAGAAATGGCTGTTGTATTTACTTCTTCCAGGATGTTGTCATTATTGGAATTCCTTTTGTAGTTATCTTCATAAGTTACGGCATTGTTTTTTGAACATAGAGTCAAAGGAAATCATTTTAATTTTGGATATAGGTTTGATTGAAATAAGGTGGATGAATTAGGTAGAATATTTTTGGTCAAATTGTTGGCCATTAAGAACACTGAATTGGAATGTTATTTTATTAAAGATACTAATTATTGAGTCCTATTTCATCTATATTTTATGGAACATTTCAAACAGTTTAGAACTTCTAAATTTAAGATCTGATTGCTGAAATGAATTCTGTGAATGATTATGAACAGTCTATCACAGAAAGGTAATTGTATTTTGGCATGTATGATATCTTGAGTTTTAGGAGAATATTGAAGTTTTTATGTTATTTTATTTCTGGGTTGTACCAGAAATGACATGTCCTAACTATTACTGTTTTCTATGAAAATGTGTTAATTTTGTCCTGCTTCCTTTGAAAGACTTAAGTCTAGTCTGTCTTTGAGGTTTCTATTCATTATTAAAATTTTGTTTTATAAATTCATGTTTTATCCAAATTTTTGTTTCCCAACAGGTTTTTCAAACTTAATTTATTTTCATATCTATTTGAATCAAATCTGAAGAGGTAGAGGATTATCTTGTATATCATTATAAATAAATACATTAGCAATATTCCATGTTAATATATTTAGAGCTGGAAGGGAAATTAGAGGTCATTTTTAGTCCACCCTCCATATTTTAGAGGTGAACAAAGAGGTCTAAAGATTATAGGTGACTTTTGCAAAGTCATGTAGGTAATTAAATAGTAAAATTTGAATTTGAACTTGAAGTCTTGAGACTTTTGAAACCTTTTAGTCATTTTGTTGGACTTCCTTTTATGTTATCAAAAATACTTGCACTGGGGCAGCTAGGTGGCACAGTGGATAGAACACCGGCCCTGAAGTCAGGAGGATCTGAGTTCAAATGTGGTCTCAGACACTTAACATTTCCTAGCTGTGTGACCTGGACAAGTCACTTAACCCCAAAGGCCTCAGCAATTACTAATCCCTTTTTCTTTTAGTACACCATAGACTTTCTTTCCAGGTGTTTTGTTACTCCTTTTTGGTGACTTGAAATAGTAGTACAGATCTCTTGTTTATTACCTTTTCAGAGAAAGGTTACTTCAAATGCTAATAGTTGCATACTTAATCACAGAGCTTTGCAAGACTAATCTTATAACTTGTTAAAGCCACTGAGACACACAAAGTTTAGATCTCTCCTGTGACTTACAAAAGCTCAATTTGCATAAGAAAGATTTTTTTATATAAATAAATGGAAGCTAAGTAAGCATAGTAAATTGTTCAGTTCTCTGTTTTTTCATGAATTTAAATTTATCATCATATATAAGTGACTTTTTTTCCCTTTTTGCTAGGCACTTGGGATTTCAACTGGAGAGAAGTTTGTTATTACAACAACAAATAGAAAAGAAATTACTGATGATAACTTCAGTAAGTAATATTTATATTTGTGCTTTTATATTTATCATTTAAAATACAGGAAAGGCATAAAATTATGTATTACATAGTGATAAATACATAGTGTTTGGGTTTTTATAATTTGAATATTGCCTCTGTTACTAGATTTTACTTTGCCCCATGTTATTGTTATAATTTAAAAATACAGAATTTAAAAATTACTATTTTTAGTTTTGGCCACAAAGTCGTACAACTCTAGCATGTATCACAGTGTTTGTACCTGTTGGAGAGTTACATTTACTGGATGAATAAAATAATTTAAAGCTTAACTTTTGTCTTTCATTAATAATTAAACTGTGATATAAAGTGTTGGGAAATTCAGTTTTAACATGATTTTTGTAAATGCTAGTTGTACATTTCTAATTTTGCTTCTTGGTTATAGATGAAAATGTTCAAGATGGGGTCACTCTATACTTACTTCAGTCAGTCAATCAATTACTGCTTTCTGCAACAAAAGAACGAATTGACTTCTTACCACACTATGACACATTGGTTAAAAGTGGCATGTATGAATATTATGCCAGTGAAGGGCAAAATCCATTACGTAAGTATTCCAGTTCACTTTTCATGGGATTCTTTTTATTATTTCCACCTTTCTTTTTCCTACAACCCAGTCTTGTCTGCTGCCACTTTTTCAGTTTCTACAAATTACCTTTTTGTTTTAATTTGAAAAATTAAAGTGCTCAACTGTATTATGATTTACACTTAAATTGTCTTTAAAAAAAAGAATTTTAACAGAGAACATTTATTATTTTGGTCTTATTTTATTTTTATTTTGAACTTAAACACCAAAGGAAAACAAGCATTTCCATTTAGCACAGTAGCACAGTAGGAGAGGATTACTTATAGAATTGCAGGTTTTTGCTATTTAGAATTTTATTTTTTTTCCTAAATATATATGTAGTAAATTCACTATGTAACTTTTAAAGCTTCTCTTGTGATTTTTTTGTAAGATATTTCTTGACCTTGGCTAATTATCACTCCTAGTTCCTTCAGTTGTACCTCATGTGACTTGAATTTAAGAGTCTTTATTTACTTCATTAGCCTGATAGCCCTCTGTTATAAATATTATGGTATATGAGGTCAATTTTTGGAATATCTGGGTAAAAGAGTGTGGACCTTTAATCACTCTTTTTGTTTAATTTCCAACTGCTTTCCAGAATAATTTTCATCAATACTGCATTAATTTATCAGATGTTTGCTTGTTTTTTTTTTTTTTTTTCTTTAAAACAACAACAAAAGTGAAAATACTATTTTGTGATCCACATTTAGTTGTTACAGTCCTCTCTCTGGGTATACATGGCTCTCTCCATCACAAGTTTATTGCAACTGGCCTGAATCACCTCAATGTTGAAAAGAGCCAAGTCCATTACAGTTGATCATCACATTATCTTGTTATTGCTGTGTACAATGTTGTCCTGGTTCTACTCACTTCACTTAGCATGAGTTCATGTCTCTCCAAGCCTTTCTGAAATCATCCTGCTGATCATTACTTATAGAACAATAATGTTCCATTACATTTATAATCCACTCAATTTCCATTTCCTTTCCATTACAAAAAGGGCTGTCACAAACATTTTTGCACATATGGGTCTTTTTCTCTCTTTTGTGACATCTTTGGGACACAGACCCAGTAGAGACACTGCTGGATCAAAGAATATGTACGACCTAAACCATTTTTGGAGATAACTAATATGAAGTTTTTTTCTCCCTTAGTCAGTGCTTCCCTTTTTTTTCATGTAATGACATTTAAATTTCATATAATTACAATTATCCATTTTCTCTTTAGTTGTCTAATTCTTGGTTTGGTTATGAATTCATCCCTTGTGATACCAATGAAAAATATTTGATATGATACTCTTTTAAATTTTTATCTTTATCTATTTTTAGGGTTTTTTCAGGATGGTATATGGTATAAGATATTGTTCTAAACTGAGTATTCATTTTTTTCACTTAATTGTATTTTATATTTTTCCAATTATATGTAAAGAGAGTTTTCAGCATTGGTTTTTGTAAGATTTTGAATTCCAAGTTTTTCCCTCCTTTCTCTCCCCAAGACAATAAATTTGATAAAGGTTTTACATATGTGTGTGTATACAATAATTTTAAACATATTTCCATATTAGCCATATTGTGAAAGAAAAATTAGAACAAAAGGGAAAAAAAAAGCCAAGAAAGAAAAAACAAAAAAAGTAATAGTATGCTTTGATCTATATTCAATCTTCATAAATCTTTTTCTGGAGATAGCTGGCATTTTCCATCACATGTCTGTTGGAATTATCTTGGATCACTTCATTGTTCAGCAGAGCTAAGTCTACCATAGTTGATTTTCAAGTTTTTCTGAAATCTTTATGTTCATCATTTCTTATAGAACAATAATATTCCATTACATTTATATACCACAAATTTTTTAGCCTGGTTAATGGGCGTATTCTCTTAATTTCTTTCTTTCTTCTTCTTCTTTTTTTTTTTTTGCTTTTTGCTGAGGCAATTGAGGTTAAGTGACTTACCCAGGGTCACACAGCTAAGGAATGTTAAGTGTCTGAGACCAGATTTGAACTCAGGTCTTCCTGACTTCAGGTCTGGTGCCCTATCCACTGTGCCACCTAGCTGCCCCGTATTCTCTTAATTTCCAATTCCTTGCTGCCACAAATAGAGCTGCTCTAGATATTTTTGGTACACGTGAGTCCTTTTCCCTTTTTTATGATCTCTTTAGGATATAGACCCAGTAGTGTGGTATTGCTGGATCAAAGGGTATGCACAGTTTTATGCCCTTTTAATATAATTCTAAATTGCTCTCCAGATTGGTTGGATCATAACCTGAGTATTCTTAACATTTTGTCTCATGGACTCTTTTGCCAGGCTGGTGTAGAGTACTTTTGTGGAGCCAATGAAAGTAGTAGTGATGTAAAAAAGCACCATTAAAACCTAATCTAATTTTAAAAAAAAGACCATGTCTCTCAAATTTGCAGATGACAGAAACCTGGGAGTGATAGCTAACGTGATGCATTATATATAGTCTAGAGCCTCTGAATAAGCTAGGATATTAAATTTAGGTCATTGATGATAGATATAAAATCTTTGACTTAGATTAAAAATTTTAATTTAACAGATAATAGATGTGGGAGAGATAGGACTAGACAATAGTTTGTTTGGATTCTAAAAAAATCTTAATACAAAGGGATGGTGGGGCTGTGTGTGGGGAAAACATTACAACTATTCACCAACTTATGGAAAGTAGCTGCAGCATAGAATGAACTGATAGGAGAGATGATTATAAATTCATAAAGATAAAATCTAAGAAGAGCCTGCAGCTAAAAAGCATCAAACCTTTAGCCTCAGACATCTCCTTAATTGTGAAAAAGTATGCCTGCCAGAATTTATATTTCTAAGAATGTAAAGAACTCAGCCTTAATTTAAAGTGTCTGAGATATGTTTAAAGCATTACTGGTTTTAGACAATGCCTTGTATCATTATTACACTTGGTTAATTATGTGAGAATGTGAGCAAAAATAATTGTGGAGATCTCTACTACTGTAAGTATAGTATGAAGATTTAAAAGAAGAGAAAACTGTATATGTACTTCTAATAGATATATAAATGTGTGTGTGTATATATATGTACATATATATACACACACACATATCCATATTTGGCAAAAATAATGTTTTATATCATTGTAGTTTAAAATTGGAGGGTGGAGACTATAGTATAAAGCTATTACTATAACTATTTTCTGTATATGTTATATATTTCCTTGTGTCTCTATACCTGTAATGATATTTCTGGGTCAGAAGGTTAGTGACATTATTTTCCCAAACAATTGTACCACTTCATATCTCTACCAGTAATGCATTCATGTTCCTGTCTTCCTAGAGTTCTTTTTTTTTTTTTTTTGCTTTTTGCTGAGGCAGTTGAGGTTAAGTGACTTGCCCAGGGTCACACAGCTAGGGAATGTTAAGTGTCTGAGACGAGATTTGAACTCAGGTCCTCCTGACTTCAGGGCTGGTGCTCTAACCACTGCGCCACCTAGCTGCCCCCCCTAGAGTTCTTTCAACATTTACTATTTTTAGACTTAGCATTTTATTGGGTAATACTTAATAAAAGTTTTTGAACAACTTGCTTTTTTACTGTAAATTTTTCTAAAAGATTTAAACTTTTACCATATGGAACAAGCTTTTAATCATATGTCATAGTGATGTGTGTCTGTGTGTTTGCATGTACATATGTACATATATCCCCAAGAAACAAAAGTATCATAATATCCATAGTATAATTAACCATTCAAACTTAACTTTTGATAAACCTCACAAGTACTCCATAAATACTTGTTGAATTTAAAAATACTATGTTAATGCATTAATATTAGTAATATAAATCAATGAATGTAAACTTCTTATAAAGACTTCCTACTTCTACCATCAGAATCATAGAATATTATGGTTGGAAAGGACTATGGAGGCCATTTAGTCCAATCCATACACAAAAAGGGAATCTTTACTCATTACACTGTTCAGCCTGTATCTGTATCTGCTTGACCTCTAGTCTTCCCATTTCAGTTTTGTATAGATAAAATTTTTATGAAGTTTTCCTGCTATCAAGCCTAAATTTAAATCTTTTAGACTTAAATCAGGTGTGTTCCTGATTCTTCCCATAGACAAAATAGAGCAATGTTAATCCATTTTCTGGTGTCCATTATATTTGAAAGTAGCTTATTAAAATCTATTCTACAAGCTATTTGGAACTATGTCCAAGGGTATATCAAACTGCATACCCTTTGATCCAGCAATGTTTCTATTCGGCCTATATTCCAAAGAGATCATAAAAAAGGGAAAAGGACCCACATGTGCAAAAATATTTGTAGCAGCCTTTTTTTGTGGTTGTAAGAACCTGGAAACTGATTGGATGCCCATCAGCTGGAGAATGACTGAATAAGTTATGGTATATGAATGTTATGAAATATTGTTCTGTAAGAAATGACCAACAGAATGATTTCAGAGAGGCCTGGAGAGACTTCCATGAACTGATGCTAAGTGAAATGAACAGAACCAGGAGATCATTGTACACAGCAACAACAAAATTATGTGATGATCAATTCTGATGGACACGGCTCTCTCTTCAACAGTGAGATGATGCTAATTCCAATAGAGTTGTGATGGAGAGAGCCATCTACACCCAGAGAGAGGACTGTGGGGACTGAATGTGGATTACAACATAGTATTTTCACCTTTTGTTGTTTTTTGTTGTTGCTTGCTTTTTTTTTTTTCCTTCTCATTTTTTCCTTTTTGATTTTTGTATGGTGTGATAATTGTGGAAATATGGATAGAAGAAATGTATATGTTGAACATATATTGGATTACTTGCTGTTTAGGGAAAGGGTGGAGGGAAAGGAGGAAAAAAATTTGTAACAGGATTTTGAAAGGGTGAATGTTAGAAACTATCTTTGCATATATTTTGAAAATAGTTATTATTTAAAAAAAATACTTCAGGCTATATTTCCAGTTCTAGCTTCAGCTAACTTTCCTAGGATATTCACCTTCATTTCACTGTCTCTCTTATAGAATTGTAGAATTTTGTAGGTTGGAAGGTCCTAAGAATTTTATGGTTAAGACCTGTCTTATAGTAAAAACTGACTTTGCGAAAACTTAGGTGAAAAGCTCATGGTAGAGACAATATTTATATTTTAGATATCTAATCCGTTTATTCAATCTTCATTGTCCTTTGGATCTCCTATAATTTTCAGTTTTTGGAGACTGATGTTTCTAAGTCTCTCAAAGAGAAATAGGATAGGGTGCCTGTAGCATGTAACTACTCCTGTGTTAACTACCACTAAGAAGAGGTTAGTCCAGAAAAATCACTTAAAAGATAGCATAAAAAAGAAGATAAAAGATATTAGACATTTATTAAATTTAGGGGGGGTAACAGATGGACAGCCCAAGTTCTTCACTCTTGTCTTCTGAATTCTAATAGATTTAGAGGAAGACTCTCAGAATATTGATTTTCTGGATGATTTATAACATGGAAATGGAATTTTTCAGAATGAGAAAGCACATATGGTTTGTGATTTCTTCCTTTGGAGAGAATGCCTATTTCATTGAGATCACTGATAAAGAATTATAAAGTATTCATGAAGTATTAAATCTTCTTGTTAAGCTTTAAATTTCAGATCAGTCCTTTAAAAATATTTTTCTTCAAATCTTTGGTTTTTATGTTACTTACATTTCTCAATATTTTTCCTTTTCCCTCTTCTGAGAGGTAAGTTACATAAGAAATATGAAAAGAATATATAGATCTGTAGATATTACATAAAAATAATAAAGGAAAAAAGAAAAGAGTTCATCAGAATTAACCAGCATTATCAATCAAGTTGAACATCATAAATAGTGTTTCTCAGCTATTGTCTCCTGTCTTAGCAAAGAAAATGATTTATTCTCATCTCTTCTTTGGGACCAATTTTTATTATATAATCACACAGCATTCAATTTTTTCTGTTGCTTACTGTTTACATTGTTGTAATCCTTGTGTGTGTGTGTGTGTATATATATTTTTTGTTTGTTTTGTTTTTCTTACCTTGTATCAGTATAATTTTCCATGCTTCTCTGTATTCATATTAGTCATTTCTTAACATCTTAATATCATTTTCTAACACTAATATTAGATGAGTCTGTAGGAAACTTTTAAACTTTTATTTTTTATGTGTCTGAAGAGCCATTAGAAACTTTTGTTAAAGACATATTGAATTTGAAAAGGACTACTTTTTGGGTGACTAACATTTTGAGTCTTTTAAGAATTTAGTCTACTAGCAATAATCTGGATATAGAAAAAAGTGTATATATTTGTAAAATTGTCTTACTAACATTCTGAGTATATTGAGAAATTTTTGCTTGTGGGTTGGAATTATAGTATTGAATCTACCCCTAAATACCTTTTGAAGCTTTTAACATTAAAAGCTAGAAATTCTCATTTCATGTTTTTGGAGTCATTGGGGCTCTTTACTTCAAAACATACTGGAGTTGAAAAGTGGTGCTATAATTGTTTTCTTGCTGTTTTCTAGCATTTGCCCTTGCAGAATTGATTGACAACTCACTCTCTGCTACTTCACGTAATACTGGTATTCGAAGTATTCACATCAAATTGGTAAGATCATTGTCTAGACTTAATGGTATTTTTTTGAGATTTAATTTTATATGTAAACATAATTTTTTTTTCTTTTTGAACATTAGCTTTTCGATGAATCACAAGGAAAACCTGCAGTGGCAGTGATTGATAATGGAAGAGGAATGACATCTAAGCAGCTTAACAACTGGGCTGTATATAGGTTGTCAAAGTTTACAAGAAAAGGTGACTTTGAAAGGTTAGCCTCATTCACTATTTTTGTGGGGAATTAATTATATTATTGAAGATAAAACATTAAAATCATGAATTTAGATATGTTGAATTCTGGAAAATCTCTAGTGTTCTGATGTATAGTTACAAATGTGAGTGCCTAAATTCAGAAACTATGTACTGATGTAGATGTGTTTGATATGAAAATGTTTTCTATTAGAATTTCAGTTTTATGGTAATAAAAATATTCTTAAAATTTCAAAATTATATTAATACTTGCTATGCCATTGTCTCCTCATTGTAGTCTGGGATTATATAGATTTAGAACTGGAAAGATATTTTAGAGATTATCAAATCCAAGCCTCTCATTTTTCAGTTGAGGAAACTGAGGTTAAGTGACTTAAATGTTACATAATCCATGTTAAAGAAATGATGTTAATCTCAATGTTTATCCCAAAGCTGGGGTTTTGACTGGGGCCCTCTAGTTATGTTCATTGTTCTTTCCACTGTACATAATATGTTTTGAAGATGAAAAATAATGTTGAGAAGGAAGACTGATTCATAATTCTAGCATGATTTTAGTTTTATTTAGATATTTTTCACCTGTAATGGAATATTATTGTTCTATAAGAAATGATGAGGAGCTGATATCAGAAAAAGCCTGGAAAGACTTACATGAACTGATGCTGAATGAAGTGAGCAGAATCAGAACAACATTGAACATAGTAACAGCAAGATTATGTGGTGAATAGTTCTGATGGACTTAGCTCTTCTCACCAATGTGGTGATCCAAGACAGTTCCAATAGACTTGTGATAGAAAATGCTGTTTGCATCCAGAGAGAGACCTATGGAGACTGAATGTGGATTGAAGCATAGTATTTTCACCTTTTCTTTCTCACGGTTTTTCCCCTTTTGGTCAGATTTTTCTTGCACAACATGATAAATATGGAAATATGTCTAAAAGGACTAGAAGAAAGATATTTTTTTCACTTGATTTCTTTTTAAATCATTTCAAGAAGTCAAATAAGAACTCTTATTATGTCTGTGTACTTAAGAATTACATCTATCTTTTTAATGCCTCTAGTTGATTGCACTGTGAATTCTTGAGGAAAAATATTGAAATTAAACATTTGGAGACATTTCTTGGCATTTTCCTATATATTAAGGGTCACATTGGTCTGCAAATATAGCAGTATTCTTCTGCCTGTCCTAATCTATCAAAGAGCTAAACTTTAATTTGGATTTTGATGCTGTTGGCTGAGGTTTTATGGCATACAATGAGTCCAGTTCAGGCCAATGTGGCCAAATAATTGGGATAGGAAAAGGATACAAAAAAAAGATCAGAAGGAAAGTGAGTCCACTCAAATCAAAGATGAAATAAATGGTATGTTTTTAACAGAAAGTCTGAGAAGTACTTAAAGTAAAGAGAATGTCTCTATACTTACCAGAGCAGCTAATGAGAAGGGAATCTTGGAATCTACAGTCTGAAACAAGATTAAGGACAAATGAGTCAGAAAAACTGGTAACAGATCAGGTCAGAGTGAAAGTCTGTGCTTAAATAATGTCAAAACCTTTCAGCAATTTGTTATGTATGAACTGAGAATATCTTAGGCTTTTAAGTTTGGGTGTATAGGACTAGCCCAATCCACTTGATATCTTAAGTGAAAGCATACTTCTGGAGCATGCTTCTCTATTCTTTTAAATAGGATGTAACTGTTAGAGGAGGTATGAATTGAAGTTAATATTGACTTCATTTGATTTCTGATTAATCAAATATAAGATACTTACTATATATATGTAAGACCTATCTATATAAGATACAGAGCCTGACAGATTCTGACATACTTCATTAAGGGTGGAGGAGGAGGGGATGTTGCATAAATAATTGTGATATAAAGGAGAATGGATAAGTATAAAAGAATAGACTACAAAAAGTGATATGAAAAATTTAAGGTGTGATAGATCATTGTCATCTGGGGAGAACTGGACATGGTTTATGGAATTATAATAGCAGGAAGAATGCCTTAAAGAAAGACGTGTCAAAAGGCACAGAAAATTATGTCAAAAGACATAGATGTTAGAGATACATCTATCCATCTTAGCCAGAAAAGAATGGTACAAGGAAAGCCATGGAGAAGAAATGGTCAGAATAAGAATACATGACAATGAGCCTTTCCATTCACTTTGACAGTAGAGTACATAAAGGAGAAAGTACTATTAACAATTGGAAAGATGGTTTCGAGTCAGATTGTGTAGTGTCTTGAATAACTAAATATAAGAGATTATGCATTTAGCAATGGGGAGTTACAAAAGAATTTTAAGTAAAGGAATGAAATAAATTGTAATTATAAGTATTGCTTAGGAGCATAAAATATCCTTTATTTCCTTACAGATGACGATATTGTCATTGGTTTTTGGATATCATTGTACCATATAAAGCATTTCCATTATTTCAAAATGGATAATGGACTTAATTTAAAAATAATTTGGCAAAAAGTAATCTAAATGTTAGATGTAAAACAGGAAAATATAATGCCAGCAACTGTTAGAGATGTAGGATTTCTTGTTTGGTGTTCCTGGAGTAAGGCATTAAATATCTTTATTAACTTGCCTTTTGAGCTGCCTTCAGCATTTTGTTTTATTGTTTGGAATAATTATGTATTCCCTAGGCTATGAGAGGTCTGAGTTTTGTCAAGGACAGAGATCATTAGGTTCCTGTTACCTAGAATGTGACATTGTTTTATGCTACTTTTCTTGTGTTATTCTTGGAGAGTAGTGTGTTGCAATTTGCTCACACTTAACATGACTATATTGTCCTTTGGGGGACCTAAATTTTAATTATTTGTGGACTAGCAGCATTCTTTTGTGTGTGTGTGTGTGTGTGTGTGTGTGTGTGTGTGTGAGCTATGTAACTAGAAGAATATTGTTGTTAAAAAGATTTGATTTTCTTTTTTTCCTTGTAGTAGCTTTGAGGTCATTATAATCATTATACAGTTTGCCAAAGGTAGAATAGCCAGATTTTTCTGTCCTACTCTGGGCTGGGCTTTCACTGTCTTAACATAGTTTTTATTCAAGATATTTGTGTTAATGGACCAATTCTGTAGTTAGATAATTGGCAGAAAGAATGTCAGAGAAATTGATGACCAGAAAATAAGGTCAGTCATATGACAAAAATGAGGGACAGCCTATGGTCAACTCCCATGCTCCTTTGGTTTTTATGCAATGTGAGAATAAGTAGAAGGTCCCCAGCATGTTACTGGGAGCATTCATTCACCTAAGATGAAAAGACATAGGTTGTTTTTTGCATTATTAGAAGGAGTACTTATTAATCAGTTCACAGATCCCTCAAAGAATGGAAAAAATGATTGTACTTAACAGCATATATAATAGGTGGAAAATAAATGGTGGAATTGAACTGAACACTTTGATTTGAATGGAATTGAATACTCCTACTTTAATAAATCTGAGGTTTAACTTGTAAGGATTCCCTCAACTGGAGCTAATCAAAACTCCTCCAGCTTTTTATCTTAAATAATCCATGGACGCAATAAACCCAATAAATGGCCATCCAGTATCTTCTGGAAACCTCCAATGAATGCCATTACCTCCTAAGTTACCACATTCCATTTTTGAGGGTGAGGTTAATGATATAGGAAGTGAGGAAGCTTTAAAACAAAAAGAATGAAAAGGATCAGTAAAACCTTCTTAAAGATGAAAAAAGAATAAAATGCCATCTTAAAAATTCAGCCAATATTAAACTAGTCCAGCTAAAAGCTTTTATTCTCAAGACTTTTTTCATCTTTGACTAATACAGAGTGTATGGAGATTAGTATGAGATAGAATCTTATAGAGTAAGAAAGTGGGAAACAATTATTTCTTAAGTGCCTACTATATGTGTGAGGCCACCACTCTTAAGTGTTTTACAAATATTATCACATTTGATTCTCACAAGAGACTTGGGAAATAGGTGCTTTTTTTAGTCCCATTTTACAATTTCCACCATTCCCTTATTCCCACTCTCCTTCCACTCCTCACAACTCTCAAAGAATCTGATTATAAAATCACCCTGCACACATTTAATTTTCTTCGGTTTTGGATCCCTTTTTTTTCTTCTCTCCTATTTTCTTGGTACTTTTGACACTTAACCTGATCTGAAACTTGGTAGTAAAATAACATCATTGAGAGTAAGCGAAATGTTACTTGTTTTTACAAGTGATAAGCTGCTTCCTTTGCCAATAACAAGCTTGGTGTTAGTTCTGAAAAGATTCTTTGTAGCATTTTTTTTTAAATACTAGAGGTGGTTTAATAATATTAGTATTCCATTGTTCTCATCTCAGCTCTATATTTCCAGAAATGGGATAATTTTTTCAAATACAAAGAAATATTGCTTTAATAAGCTCGTTGCTCCTCTGAATAGATGGTAAGCAATAGAAGAGTACTAGATTTTATAAGATATGCATGACCATAATACATTATCACCAGGAGAGGTTATAGAATTTCCTCCTGCACAGTATAAAAAAAACCATTGTGCAGATGCATTTCATTTGTAATGGTCTAAAGAGAGTGGGGAAGAAGTCAAAGGCTAATAACAGTGACATGTTGGACTAGATGATTATAGCTCATATATATATATACATATATATGTGTATATATATATATATATATATATATATATATAATGTCTTCCAATAGAACTTTTGTTAAGGAATATTAGATATAAAATATAAGTGCTCATACTTTAGCAATAAGTCTAAACAATATTGTTCAGACACAGTACTAATGCAGTCTTCTATTTTAGTGATCATTCAGGATATGTACGTCCATTACCAGTGCCTCGTAGTTTAAATAGTGATATTTCATATTTTGGTGTTGGTGGCAAGCAAGCTGTTTTCTTTGTTGGACAATCAGCCAGAGTAAGTAAAAAGACTCTTAAAAGAACCACTGTCATATTTTAGTATTTTAACTCTAAATTTGTTTTTTCTATGAAAAGATATTAATAAATTCTCTTTAATTCTCTATAGATGATTAGCAAACCTTCAGATTCTCAAGATGTTCATGAGCTCGTACTCTCTAAAGAGGATTTTGAAAAGAAGGAGAAAAATAAAGAAGCAATTTATAGTGGATATATTAGAAACCGGAAGGTACAGTCCGTTTTGAATGAAATGTATTCTTTCTCCCGAGCTTTTTCCTTGCCAATTTAATTTCTACTTTAAGACATCAATATTGTCACTTATTAGCAGGACTAGAAAATGTTGATCAGTACTACAGAAACACTTTATATAATGCTAATGTCCCAAAGAGAAAGTAAAGAGAGGACTCAGACCTTCTTTGGCCTGATATGTATAAACAGACCCAGGAACATTCTTTTATTTTTAGACTTCGAGTTTTCTTAATACTCTTTCCTTGGACATTCACACACATACACTTGCAATGCATAATATGTATTGCATTGCATAATGGTATTATATTTGAATGTTTCTGGTTTGAAGATATGTCAAAGAAGTGTAATTATACTTATACTTTAAAAGTACTATAGTAGCATGGAACAGTGGAAAGAATGATGTATAACAAATTTTGGTTATAATCCCCTGTCAGAGTCCAGCTCCAGCGAATACCAAGAGTGTGACTTGGAATTGAACATCCAAGGCCAGGCAGAAGATTTGCTTTGCAATCTATTAATCTGAGAGCCAAAGCTTATATACTTTTTAAGCTAGTGTTTCATCACCAGGTACCTCCAGGTGACACTGTGTACATTCCAGGGTTAATGTATAGACCATACTTTGACATTTCAGTTCCACCTTAACTAGCAATAACGATATCTATAGTAATAGGGTCATAAATAACAGTAACTGTTAATAATAGAGTATTTGTCAAAACAGTTGTATAAAGTATAGTTGTGATATCTTGTTCCTGCTGTCATATACATTCTCCATTGAGATTATCCTGAATTTATCTCCAGTATGTATTTCATTCCTTGTTAAGGGAGGTGGTGAGCCAATACTTTGAATTGCTTGTTCTTATAGAGAGCAGTTCTCAAGTAACACCTGAACCAGACTTTTCCTGTACATGGACTTATTCAGCACTGGCCCTCTACAATTCCAGTCTTACTATTTGCCGCCTATGTGACTGGGCAAGTCACTTATCTCTCTCTTTCTGTATCAAAATGAATGTGGGTAAACCAGTTCTAAATTAGTCCAATGAGCGCTCATCCTGTATAGTTTCACAACTAAATTTACTGGTAGATTCATTATTAGAACATTTTTTATACCTCTCATTTTTTCTATTAGATTGTTTTGTATTTTGCTTTATGTTAGATAATGTAACAAAACCACCGTCATTTTATAGAGCTTTTAAGTGATCTTAAATTTTCTGTTCTGTAATTGCAAATGAAGTATATAGATAGATTTATTCCATGTATTTATTCATTGTAGTCTGTGTGTATTATAAACCTATTGCTGAATTTTATATGTGGGACATGGGTTTTTGAAAATGTAATTTTTTTTTTTTTAACTTGAGAGTTTGTAGAAATAGTGAGGTGTTAAATTTTTTGCCAAGGTGGTTTGAATTGGGCAAAATTATTTTTGGCCAAACTTGGTGTGCTGTCTGACTTCTGCCTTTTAGCTTTATCATCATTACCTGGGTATTAGCCCTCCCTCCTACTTTAAGAATTGGGGAACCTATTGAAGGAACTATAACACTTCTGAGTAAGATTTACCCAATTGCTTTCCACTATGTTCCTTCTAATATTGGTTTACTGTTGAGGTAATCCAACTTAATAGCAAGTTGTTGCTTGAGTTTGTTACCCTGACAATCTCAGGATAGGACTTCTTTCTTATGTACTGATATGAATAAATGAAACATTTATTATTAAGCCCTTAATAAGTGCAAATCACTTTGAATGCTAGAGATATAATTAGAAAGTCCTTGCTTTCAAGGAACATGAGACATCTATATGGGAAATTTCGGGTGTTCTCATTGTCCTTGGTATGTAGGAGCAAAGCAATTAGCAATATTTCTTTTTAAATGCCATTTCCATTGGTAAAAATTATATCAGTTTTTGGTTTTAAACCACTTGACAGTGGGTTGAAGTTAGTTTGGTATCTTAGCTGAATTTCTCAGTACAGGTTCTACATAACCACAGACTAGTTTCCATACAGCCATAAATTTTGATTAACTATACTAATGTTTCTTTCTCTTCATATAATTTCAATTTTATTTTTCATGATATATCACAATCTGATGTTATTAACTTTTTTAGCCATCAGACTCTTCTCACATCACAAATGATGATGAAAGGTTTCTACACAATCTTATTCTTGAGGAGAGAGAAAAAGATAGCTTTACTGCAGTGGTTATTACAGGAGTACAACCAGAACACATACAGTACTTGAAAAATTATTTTCATCTTTGGACGAGACAATTAGCGTAAGTCAATTTTACTATTTTACTTGGAAATATATTGTGTACGGGTTAAAACTTGGAGAACATTTTTTGTAAGAATGAATGCCTTTAAATCCTTCTTTTTGATTTAGTTATTAAACACCTATTTGAATGCCTTAAGAGGAAAGGTTTTCAAAGGCTATATGAATAGAACAAAAGTTCTGTAAAATCCCCCATAGTATGAGGCAGGGTATAGGATAGTCAAACTGCACCAATGTAGGTAAGTTTAGAGAGGGTTCATTGTAATGGTGGGCAATCACATTTTATATATATCTATATGTCTTTTTTTTTTTTTTTTTTTGGGAGGGGTGGTGGAAGAGGCTATATGACAACTCACTTTCTTGTCTTCTAAGTATTCAAGGGGTTTTTATCCTCAGTGTTGAAGGGCATACTTGTGTGAAGGAAATAATGGAGCCTTGAAATTTTAAAAGGAGGAAACAAGCATTAAATATTTATTTAGTGCCTGATGCTGTGCTAAATGCCCGGGAAACATATATATCCTTGTCCTCAAGAGTTTACATATTCTAATGGAAGGGATGATAAGACAGCACAAAAAAAGGAAAGTATAAAATTTGGGAGGCATAATACTAGGAGGAGAATGAATGCAAACCAGTCCCTTTGCAAAATGAAGCCCCCAGAGGATCTCATTAATGGGAGAAGTGGAGAGGGTCTTGAAGAGGGATATTGCGTGGAATGGTAGATTATATCCAGGATGAGGACACCCTGGTTGCTAAGAGAAGTTTCAGGATAAGTCATCAGTAAAGGAAAGGGGAATGGTTTTGAAGACCAAAGGAAGTCAAGAACAGGGCTTGGAAGGGGGAATGTTCAAGTTTAATAATCCTTGTATAAATAATTTGATAAGATTAGAATCCCGTAAAGACCTGAAAGGCAATGGCCCTATTCCAATTGGTGTTTTTTTTTTGTTTGTTTTGATTTGATGTATTTCTGAAAAGTTGAATATAAAATTATATCTTCTCAACCAAATTTTCTGTTTGATTTCTCTCTAATACAGGGAATTTCAGATTTATTTCTTTTAAAAAATTTTTTTTGTCTCAAGATTGTCACATAAAAATTTAGCAAAATGCTTGTATAGTAGAAGTATATTGTGTTACACTAAATTACAAAATTTTGGAGATGGAAGAAATCTAGATGTTTTGCATAAATATTGTACTAGAACCATAGTTTTTCTTTCAATTACACCTTAATCTACAGAATACCATTGGAAAGAAATGTACTTAATAGATAGTGAATAACTTTCTTTGGTATGGTGTTCTCTTTAATGATGGCCATTGTATTTTTTTTTCTTCATAACCCAAGTAGTAATATATCATTTTTATATTAGCTTCTAAAGTATGCTTTATAGGGGATTCTGTTGTATGCTAAATAAATTAATTTTATAATATAGATGCTTATTTAGCCACATTTGTTTTTATGGATAAATTTTGGTTTTAGTTAAATTTTTTTTTTCCTGTTGAAAGTTCTTCAGAGGAATGCCAGATGAACATTAAATACATTAAGAATTTTAGTGAGAGGCATAATGGTATAATGGTTTGGTGAAAATTGCTGGATTTAGCAAGACTGTGTTAAAATAACCTTTTTGGCACTACCTGTGTAATCTTTGAACTAGTCATTTAACATTTTAGTATTTCAGATAATCTCTAGGACTTAGAGGGGTCATTGGTGTTGCCAGACCCCAATTCTGATGGAATTACATATCGTTCATTAAAAGACTTTATATATAGTATAAAAATAACATTTTGAAAACTTAAGTGTTGGGTCTTTTAGTGTGTATGATAGACCATTAATCTCAAGAGTCCTGGTTTCATGTCCCAACCCTGACTCAAGCTGATATTGTGATCTTAGTAAGTCAGGACCTCCTGAGATTCTTTTAAGTTATAGAGCACTACCCTAGCAACATCATCAGATCATTCCTCTTAATCTTGACCCCTCTGAAAAAGTTAACATCACTACAACTTTGTGCTTTGAGTGATTAGAGATTATTTTCTCCTTTAGGTTACAAAGAGCTAGTGTCTGCATCTGCTTAAAAGAATTACCTTTCAAATGTGAATTCTTTATTCCATTAAAAGTATAATTTAGTTGTTCAATTAATGTTTTTTTAAATTGAAATTTGTGAGTAGTGCTCATTGTTTTGTCATACCATTAATGAAGAGTTAAAGAGGAAATAGTTAAACAGGAAGTAGATTTAGTTATGGATGATTCTAATGATTGCCTTTTCTGTAGCATTTTAAAAAATATCTGAGGCACCAAATTTAATTAGTAGTCTCAATTCAAAACTTGGAAGACTAGTAATTGTCAGTAGTTAAAATATGGGTATACCTACCCCGTATTAAATCACTAAGATTTTTTATCTTTTAATCTTGAAAAAGACATTTTGTCTTTTAATCTTAAAAATTATTGCAGGAAGAAGTTCTAAAATTTCATGACATATACTTCAATTTCATTGTTTTTAGAATACTGCATTTAGGAAAATAGATGTTTGACCCAGTTTGGAGAGTGGTAATTCAGTTTATACAAAAGTGAGGTAAAACTCACGTTGTAATGACTGCTTTTGTAGAAAATTGTAAAATAAAATAATAATTACATGTAACTCAGTATAAAGTTGTTGTTCTCAATTCTAGACATATTTATCATTACTATATTCATGGACCAAAAGGAAATGAAACAAATGCTGCAACAAAAGAAGTTGGACCGTTCAACAACATTGATATGGAAGTAAGATGTAAACACATTCCACATATTTCAGTTTATAAGGTCTCTTGTTCCAGATCATGATGACTACATAACAAAAACACATGGGGAATTCTTTTTCCCCTTTTTCTGTTACCTAAATAATTTGTTAGGAGGGGATCATTCTCAGAATCTTAAATGTTGCAAGGAACTGCATAGTCATAGAATTTCAGAGTTGAAAGGAATATCAGTGTTTATCTAGTCCAAGAATCCTTTCTATGACAATTGTTCCTTCTTTTGAACCTAGATTTTCCTCTTTGCAGTATTTATTCAAGCTCTTTTTACTCAGTGTAAGCAGAATAGATCTACTCCTCAGTGATAGCTTATAGTCTACCCACTGGATACACAATATTAACACAATGAGTTAATGTACAGAGCCAAATGCAGGGTTTTTTTTGGATACTTCTACTACAGAGCATCTTTAAAGTTGATTTTAAAATATTTATAACTACTCTAACTGCCATTCAGTGTGTTTTAAACCCACCTACTTAGTTTATTTGCTAATTCACTTCCCTCCATCTTGTCCCTAAAAATAACACAAGACGTTTATCACATGTTTTTGCAAAATCTAGACACACTCCTATTTTCAATATTTCTTTGATATAATAGATCAGTAACAACCTTATAAAGAAAGAAAATAAGGTTTTTGACCTATTTTTTGATGATGTTATGCAGTCTGGGTTTTTGTGATGTCACTATTGTAGATATTCCTTAACCATCACTCTTGTAATGCATTTTCACATTTTGTTAGGATAAAATCAAGCTCATTAGCTGTAGTTTCCAGATTGCATTTTTTTCCCCTCAGAGATCACTGATGCTAACTGAGCTACATATCTACCAGGTTTTGTTTTCTCCATACTTGAGAATCTAAGTAGTTTAGGCTTCATTATTTGATTTCATCTAGGGGAGTTAGGTGCTCTCTCACTGTTACTAGTTATCTTTGTCTTCCTGTTAACCCCTTAAAAACATTTAATAACTTTTCTTCCTGTACTCTTTTTTTCTTCATGTTTTCTTCTGCTACTTCTGGCCTTAAAGCTTTAAGACTACTTTAGCATGTAGTGGGTTGATTCTTCCTGGAAGTCTTCAAGCAAAGTCTGTGAATTGCTAATATGTTGATTGTCATCACTGCTTTTTACCACTATTAGAAATACCTTGAATTAAATACAGCTTTGTGTTATTTGTGTTCACTTGTAATTTGCTTCCTTCACTTTTGCATATAATTTCTTTTTCTAAAGTTTAATTTCTTTTTTGAGATGATTAAATATTTGCTTAACATCCTTAATTGTGGCTTACCATATTATAGTTGGGTACAAGCAAAAAGTTTTTACATTTAAGTTGTATTTAAAACTTATTTGAATGTTTATTTTTGTTCTAGATTTCTATGTTTGAAAAAGGGAAGGTACCTAAGATTATCAACCTTAGAGAGATCAAAGATGACATGCAGACTTTATATATAAATACAGCAGCAGATAGTTTTGAGTTCAAGTCCCACGTAGAAGGAGAAGGTGTGGTTGAAGGAATCATTCGCTATCATCCCTTCTTATATGATAAAGAGACTTATCCTGATGATCCATGTTTTCCATCAAGTATGTTGATCCTCTGTCCTACTTTTATAAAGTTGTGGTTCAAGAAAAGTGCTTCGGTTTTAAAATGAAGAGTTGGAGAGGTCATTAAGGTGTGCGTGCACATGTGTGCGCGCGCGTGTGTATGTGTGTGTATATACACACACATACACACACACACATTTTGTATGTGTAGATGTGCCCTAACAATAAATGGGTACAGAGAACTATGTTTTTCTCAACTCTTGTATCTTTTTAAGAATTATTTTTGATTTTTGTGTCTGTTACTATAAGACTTCTGTTAATAATAATTTTAGCTGTGTGCGTACTTTATAATTTCTTTCCAGTTATATGTGAACTGGGAAATGAAATAACTACTTGTTATTGTCCGAATTAAGAAAAAAATTGTTTCATTTGAAGGCCTGCCCACGAGATCTTTTATGAGTCAAGTTCATTAAGCTTCAGTATATGGATTTTGACATTTCATTTGGTAGATCATTTTTCTTTTTGTTTGCTTAGTTGTTTATAGCCAAATTCTCCAGACATTTTGGATTTTGATTATATTATCTCTGGAGAAGTAAAGTATTACTTTATCTTTATGATGCCTGGTTTCATTCAGAACATCTGGGTAGTTGTAGTTTTTTGATGACTAAATTATTACAACATAGTAAGATATTCTGTAATTTATTTAGCTATACATAATTCATGATTATTACTTGAATGATCTGACCTTGTTTACTTTTTAAAAATCACATTAAAATTAAAAATTTCCATTAGCAATAGTTTCTCTCCCCCACCCCTCCACCTAATTAGGAAATGAATTTACAGAGATACCACCACCATTTCAATAGTTATTTTCAGAGTGAAAATTCTTGAACATGTTGGCAAAATTGTAGAATTACAAAGGGATAGATAGACCTTCTGAGGTTGGAGGTCTAGGGAAATGCTAGGAATCTGCTTTGAAAGAATTGCTTTAAGTATTACTTAATTTACCATCATGTTTATTCCTTAATTATGCTTTAGATTTTATGTAAATTGGCCCTTCTTATATGGGTAAATCTTAACTGAAATTAGCCTTACCATCTCTGGCTCTACTCCCTATCATCTCTATGAGCCACTATTAGACTAATATGTAGAGGAAACCATTGATTAAGAGAGCTAACTTCCACTTAGACCATTTGTAATGTTTTTGATGATTCTATAGCCTATTTGTTTCCTTTTTTTTTGTTTTGTTTTTGTTTTTGTTTTTGTTTTGTTTTTGTTTTGTTTTTGTTTTTGCTGAGGCAATTGGGGTTAAGTGACTTGCCCAGGGTCACACAGCTAGGAAGTGGCTGAGACCAGATTTGAACTCAGGTCTTCCCAACTTCAGGGCTGGTGCTCTATCCACTGCACCACCTAGTTGCCCCATTTGTTTCCTTTTTTAAAAATTATATTTTATTTTTGTCACTGAACAAAAATTGATTTTCTTGCTTTTTTTTTTTTTTTTTTTTTTCCTCCTTTGTACCAAATGCCTGACCCACTCAGGGGAGCCCTTGTCATCACCTTGGAAGTGAGGGAGCCCTGTGGCTCTTGATTTTCAGGTTATTTCTGTTACTAGGGTGGGAACAAATCCTGAATGGCATCTCACTACATGGTTTCCATATTCAATTCCACAAACATTTGTTAACCATATTTAACCCATGTTTATTTACATTTTATTTTTCATCATAGTAACTATTGCTGTACTAGGTGCTTCAGACTCTTCCTTCATGGAGCTTTACAATTTGCCTAAACCATTTGTACTGTTATTATTGAAGGGCAAATTATTTCTCTCATTGAACAAATTTTATTAAGTGCTTCCAGTCATTCTGGGTTAAAAGACAAAAGAAACAATGTTTGTCTTAGGTTCTTATATTTTGTGAGGAGAGGCAATCTATGTACCTCTAAGTGCATATGAAATACATAGGAAGTGTTTAGGAATTACTAGTACCTTTGGAGGGATCAGGGAAAACTCACATTGGAAATGTTAGACTTGAGTTTGGATGGAAGAGGTGAGAAGGGGAAAGCATTCTGGGCATGGAGGTAAGAGAAAGGGAAAGAAAGAGAAAAAGCATTTGTTCAGCTTTTGCCATGTCAGGCACTGTGCTAAACATTCTCATTTGTCTCTCACAACAATGCTGTGAGTAGGTGTTATTCCCAATTTACAGTTGAGGAAACTGGCAAAGACCACCCTTAGACATAGAGCTAGTAAGTGTATGAGTCCAGATTTAGACTCATAGCTTCCTGACTCTAGACCCTGTACTCTTCATTTTGTTTGCAAAGACATGAAGGAGGGAAATAGAATGTTAACTGTGTGGAACATCAAGAAGGACATTTTGACTAAACCATCCTGAGGATAAAAGAAAATAATTTGTGATAAACTTGGAAGGATAGACTGAAGGCAGATTCTGAAGGGCTTTAAGTGACTTAGAATTTATATTTGGTCCAGGGGATATGGATTTAGAGGAGACTTTAGGGACCATTTATCTACTCCAATCATTTTGTTTTATGGATTAAGAAACAGATCCAGGGAAATTACTTTCAGTTCCTCGAGGCTACACAAATAGCAAATGTCAGATGTTATCTATATTATAGAGAGAAGAGAAAGGTGCTGAGGATAGACCCTTGGGGAACCACTCACAGGGGAAGAAGAGGACAGATAACTGAGCAAAGGAGACTATAGTAAAGGAGTAATCAAGAGATGGCAGTGTTATGAAAACAGCTAGATTTTGGATTATTTTTGTATGCTTTCCTGGGAACCTAACCTTTATTCTTTTTTTTTTTTTTTTTTTTTTTGATTTTTTTTTTAATTTTATTTTATTTGCATAACATATGTGTGGGTAATTCTTCAACAATAACCCTTACATAGCTTTCCATTACAAATTTTTCCCCCCAACTTCCCCACCCCTCCCCTAGATGGCCGGATATCCACTACATGTTAATTATGTTAAAATATTGGCAAATCGAATATATGTATACATATTTCCAAACTTATCATTGTTGTACAAGAAAAATCTTATCTACACAAACGATATATCAGATAAAGGAAACACAATATAAGCAAACATCAATCAAGGAGTATGAGAATGTTATGTTGTGGTCCACATTTCACATCCCTCTCTCTGGGTGTATATGGCTTTCTTCAGTGAACAATTGGAGGTGGTTTGAAACATATCATTGTTGAAGAGAGCCATGTCCATCAGAATTAATCGTCATATAGTACTGTTGTTGCCGTGTATAATGATCTCCTGCCTAACCTTTATTCTTAATGCAATAAGAAAATTCATTTTAGTACCAACAATTGACTTTAAAGTAAGCTTTTAGGATAAATTGGGGACTGCTGCCCTCTATCTCATCTCCTCATGTATATAATCCCCTCATATATTCAAATATACAGGCAGATAGACATATCTTATTTAAGTTTTTGAAACTTCTCCATTACCATCTAAAGACTTTTCTTGAGATTTGGTAGCTGTCTCAACAGAAAGTTAATGTAAATCTTATTTGTATGATTTCTTTATAGCAATAACCTTCTTTTTGATTTGGTCTAGAATTGAAAGATGATGATGATGATGATGACTGTTTTATAGTAGAAAAAGGAGCAAGGGGAAAAAGACCTATTTTTGAATGTTTTTGGAATGGAAGATTAATACCTTATACAACTGTAGAAGAGTAAGTTTTGATTTTCTCTAAAATCAAATTACGTTGTGGCTTAGAACCTAGTGCTTCTACTAAATGATTTTCTCTTTTATTTAAGCTTTGACTGGTGTGCCCCTCCTAAGAAGCGAGGTCTTGCACCAATTGAATGCTACAATAGAATTTCTGGTGCATTATTCACTAATGATAAATTTCAGGTCAGCACAAATAAACTGACTTTTATGGATCTGGAACTAAAGCTGAAAGATAAGAATACTCTTTTTACAAGGATTTTTAATGGACAGGTAATGTTTTGATATTTAAAATTTTATTTTTATTTATATAATTGTTGTGATTTAAATTAGAAAATTTCTAGTGGTTTAGTACTTTTTGTGCCCTTTTTTTCTACTTTGTTTCTGTAACTTACATGTTGTTTCTGATAGTTACTAATAAAAGAATTGCCCTTTTTTTGCTTTAGAGGTAATTATGATTACTTCTGTGGTAGTTCTATTGTTTTAAAGAATTCCTTCTTCTCTCCCCCTTGCCCCCAGGAGCAGCGAATGAAAATTGACAGAGAATTTGCTTTGTGGTTAAAAGATTGTCATGAGAAGTATGACAAGCAAATAAAATTTACACTCTTTAAAGGGACAATTACACGAACAGACCTTCCTTCTAAAAGAATGCAAAGTCCATGGGCTACATACTCTGCTATAGAATGGGATGGAAAGACATACAAAGCAGGGCAATTGGTAAGTTTATATTTTGGTGTGTATGTTTTTAATATTCCTAAATTTTACAAGGATATGTCTCAGGGAAAAGTTATAATTTCATTAAAGGAGCCAAATGATTGTTATGCCTGAGCTAAAATTTCTGAAACAAGTGCTAACTTTAAGTTTATTCATAGTGCTCTTTGTGGCTAGGATTTTATTCAAATAAAAATTTCACGTTTTAATATTCATATTCAGCAATTACAATTCATGTATTTCATTTCTCATTTCCAGTATGGCTCAGGTAGTTTTTTTGGGGGGGAGGATGGATCTAAAAATGGAGGAACATATATAATGGCAATTATTCTTAAATATAATGAGAGTCTCACCAAAGCTAGAATGCAGATTTCCAACCCAGTGCTTTTCCTGTCTGGCATTATTTTGATTAAGAGGCAGTATATTATCTGGGATATGGGCATAGTTTTTGGACTTGGAGTTAAGAAAGATCTGGTTTCAAATCCTGCCTTAGACATGTGATCCTGGCAAGTCACTTAGCTTGTATACTTTAGGTAGCTCCTGAAGACTTTATAAATACAATAAACAGTGGGAGTTTCCTATCTCGACAAAATTACAAATTTGAAAAGCTATTTCATATTTGAGTTTTATATGAACTATTAAAGATATGCCTATTTGTGTATGTAATTTATATTTTCATAACATAGTTTCTGAATATTGTGAATATTAATTCTGTGGATTTTTTTGTTACTGCATATTAGGTTAAGACAACCAAGACACTTCCACTCTTTTATGGAAGCATAGTAAAATTTTTTCTTTATGGTGATCATGATGGAGATGTATATGCCACAGGAGGGGAAGTTCAGATTGCAATGGTAAGGTAATAAGGAATGAACAAAAATTATGCAATTTTGGCACTTTATGATTCTGGATTCAAGAAATGTTAAAAAAAAAAAAAACACACAAACAAAAATCTTTCATTTTAATTTTTTCTTTTTAATATTGTCCCTTTCTGTTGGCTCATACTTGCATGGAAGTCAATAATAGGTTTAGAGTATCTCAGATATGTCTTATCAACCTTGAAAGATTTCAAGTATGAATCTCTTAACAGATTGTCTTTTTGGTGATAGAACTTTGTAAAGCATTCTATTAAATTGTTGAGGACTTGGATGTCAGCTGGTTAAATGAAATACTACCTCTAAAAAAAAATTATGCATCTTTTGGAGTACTGAATTAAGATTCTTGAATAATATTAAACTTTAGTTATTGGCAGTGATGTGATTTTTTTTTTCTCTAAGCCAAAATGTGTTTTTAGCTTAGATTTCTGTTTCATTGTTGATGAGATAATAGTCATGAGGTCATTACAAATTTTTTTTATTTTTTTTTTGTTCAGGTTAAATAACTTTTTGATCAGCATAGATCAGGATTTTTGGATATGTAAAGAAGTTATATGATTGTAATTTTTTAAGGTAATATAGAAGTATCTGACAGATATTTAATATTTAACCAGATTAAAATAATTTTTTTCTTGGAAGTTAAGTTCTCTTTATGAAGTAAATACAACTTCTTTCTGAAATGCCTGTTCATTATAACATTTATTGGTTTTTATGTATTTAGGAGCCTCAAGCTTTATATGATGAAATTAAAACTGTTCCAATCACAAAACTTGATAGAACAGTAGCTGAGAAAATTGTAAAAAAATATGTAGAAGATGAAATGGCAAGGTAAGAGTCATTAAACATGAATAATGTTAATTAATTATTAGTTTATGTTACTGATTTTTATCAATTTTGTTTTTATAATAGGCCAGTTGTTGTTATAGGCAATATTATATCTGGCATATTTTCAATATGGATAAGACTACTCCCCTCCCTCTTTTCCACCAAATTGCTGACCTGATTACCTAATCATGTGTAGTTGACAGTCCTTGCATATTGATGGCTTTCCAGTGTGGAAGACAAGTTTTGCTTGATTCTACTTAAATGCTTCTAGGATGAATCTTGTATCTTACAAAAATTAACCACTAGGCAGTCTTTAGTTTGGCATGGGAATTTGATGTAAACAATTATTGTCAAAATAGTATTGCATTGCAAATCTAAGTTGGTATTGGATACGTAAGGGAAAAGAGTTTCATGTTTAAAATGTGAATTTAATTTTAAATATGCTACTAAAAATTTTTTTTAAAGCATTGTTAAAACTTAGCAGATTGATTACTTAATGGGAGTATTAATTTTTTTTTTTTTTTGCATAGTTGATTTTTTTTCCCTAAACATCATTAAGTTTGTTTTCTCAGTTGTGTGGTACTAAAAAATGATAAAATATTATAATCTTAGAATTCATATTTTCACCTAAAGATAATTTCTAGGCTAATGAAAATTGAATTATATAAAATAAAACTAAGTCCATGCACATATATGCAGTCTTAATCTCTCATTTTGTTTTCAGTTTTCTCTTTTATGAATATTGTGATATTTATGTAGAGAGGAGTTTCATTTAGTAGAAATTCCATCAACTACTTTAAAAAGATTTGTTGACTCGATTGGACAGGGAATTTTTTTTCTCTCTCTTTTTTTTAATCATTGACATTTTATAAATTGGAATTACATGTTATTTTGGTTTTAGACTTCCAGATCGTTTATCTGTAACTTGGCCTGAAGGAGATGAATTGTTACCAAATGAAGTCAAGCCTGCTGGGACCCCTATTGGTATGATTTCTGCCTACTATTAAAAGTGAAACCTTTTTGGCTATTTCAGTTTTCTAATATCTAAGCATAAGGGAGACTTAATTTAGTCCTTACCCCAAATCACTCTTTGCTCTAGTTCATGCTCTTCATAGTTGCTAAAATGTTTTTTCTTAAACTTGTTTATATCCTTTTCCTACTTAATAACCGTTCCATGTTATTTTTTTGTGATAAAATAGCAGCTTTTCAAAACTTTCATAACTATTGCACAGTCTATCTTTCTGTCTTCATTTTGTCTTAATCTGACATTCTATCTCCTGTTTCTGTGCCTTTGTATTAGTTATTCACCCAATTCTGGAATTCTCTCCATTACCTCTGCCTCAGAGACTTAACTTTCTTAAAGACTAAACTCCAGCATCACCTCTTAAATGAAACACCTGATCTGCCCCAACTGCTTCTGCCCTATCTTACAAAATCACCTTGTATAGATTTTGTGTTCATAAACTGTATATTCTGATATATGAATTTTATTTTCCTTGATACAACATAATCTCCTTGAGGCTTTGTTTTTGTACCCCCCATGCTATGTCCAGCACATAATAGGCATATAATAAATGTGTAGTGATTGATTAATTAACAGTAACTAATACCTTGTGATTCTCATAACTATTAATCTCATTTTTCTTTTAATATTTCATTGATATATAGGTGCTTTAAGAATCGAAATACTGAATAAGAAAGGAGAGGCCATGCAAAAACTTCCTGGTACAAGTCATGGAGGGTCAAAGAAATTACTAGTTGAGCTGAAGGTTATTTTACATTGTAAGTAGATAAGTGGACATTGTAACTTTGTTACTATTTTTTTAATAGGCAGTATAGATTTGTGGATTTCTTTTAAATTCATCAAGTATTAATAGAACTTTTAGAAACAATTTTCTTTTTGATCTCAGTGAAGTTTAGGCCTATTGTGCTGTAATCTCCTTTAAGTCATGAATTCTGTTTTCATCTCTTATTTCACCAATATCTGGCTAATGCCTTGCATGTAATAAATGTTTAAAAGATGATTATTTAATTGAACTGTATGAAAATGCCAATTACAAACTTAATTGTACTTTTATTTCTTTGCTATTCCAAATAGAGGTGCTGTTTTTTGTACATGTGAATGCTTTTCCTCTTTCTTTGTTTTCTTTAGGGTATTGACTTGATAATTGTGTTCCTGACTCAAAGAAAGAATTCAATGACTAGATATTTGGAGCATTGCAAATATATATATATATATATATTACTTGAACTCAGTAGAACTGCATCCATAGCTGTTATTCTGCCTATAATCTGATCATAACAAGGCCTTCTTTGAAAGGGACCTTGGGGAGGAAGGCGGTATGTGAGTTCTACTGGGATTTGGATCATGAGCTCTAGTGATGAGACAGAATCATAATAAAAAGAGGTGCTATAGTGATTTGACCAAGAGTGGTTGGCATGGGTCATTAAGTGAATTAGAGATGTATTGACAAAGAGGACTATATGAGATTATGGACTAGGAGTCAGTAAGCTTTGGAAAGTAGTTTGATCTCACCATTATTTAGCTATGTGACCTGAAGGAAATTATTTTACTTCAGTGCTTTTATGAGGGTGATTTGATTAGATAACCTCTAAAATCATCTTTTAGATTTCGTTATCCAACATCTATTACCCTGAAGTGAGGATGTAGGAGCAAAGCCTGACCTAAGAGGGTTTGATACTTGATTCTTTCCAGTGACCCATTTTAGCAAGGCCAGAATAAGAATCACTTGGCCTCTGATTTTTTAAGTCTCAGTTTTTGCATATCTATTTGCCTACATACCTTTCTCCCATAAACAACAAACAGGTAACTAATCTCACTAGCTTGTTCTAAAGATCTTATCGCAGTTTAGGTCTTGAAGGGTGGGCTAAGAATTGTTTTGAAAGAACTTAATAGCAGAATTCACATCTTCCCAATGCTTTACTCTGATTAGAGGACAAGGATGGCATCTCTCTGAGATATAGTCTCATCTAACAAACCCATCCTATTTTCTGGTATTTTCTGTGTAATCAGTGTATGTTTGGTCCTGAACTATCAAAGTGCAGAGAATTTGAAGACCGTTCTTTGTTGGGGAACTTAAAAGTGCAAGTGAAGGACAAGATGCATAAAATAGTTTTTGGACATCTTTAAATAGTTTTTCATCCAGCTGCCTCTAATTTTTTGTTTCCTTAGGAAAACCATCAGTTTCTTTCATCTAGAAAACAAAGGAATTGGACTAGATGAAATCTGCCAGATTCCTTCTCTAATATTGCTTAGTTCTATGGAACTTAGTTCCATGCCTCTGTTAGATTTAACTTTGTTCAATTTTAAATACTATTAACAAAAGTGACCACATCATTCTGGTTCATTCAGTTAGAGTTTTTATTGTCCTGTGTCTCATTATATGATCTCTTTTACTAAAATATAGATAAGTTTAATAAGTGCTGGGAGGAACTTCATTCATGTCTTGCCTATGCTTGCCAACTTTGAGGCTTGGTAAATGGTTCAGATGGAATATAGGTGCCATGTGGACTCAATCAGAGCAACAGAAACTTTAATAGAGGAAGAAATATCATAATATTTTTCAACCCTTAGGTTTTCACTTATAAGCCATTGTGAAATGGCTTTCCTTATTTGTCCTCTCATTCTTCATCTTCCTCTCCCTCTTCTTTTCCATTTCATCCCTCAAAGAAAAAAATGTTTACAGTTGAAACAAAATATTCCACAATAAATCCACAAAAATATCCTTGTACATTTGTTTCATAGATTCGCAAGTTTGAGAAAAGTCATGTTTAATTAGGTGACCATTTTCTTTGTCTCGAACATATCTGCTAAGCAGTTATTTTTTTTCCTATTTTCGTATTATAATAGTAGCAATTGCATGTCTTGATATTTCTAAAAGATAATTTTAAAATGCTTTTTGTTTAATATGCCTATGAAGTTCAAAATTAAAGTTTTTATTTTGAATGTAGCTTATTTATAGGAAATTTTTTTTGCTGATAAAAAGTGCTGTTATAGCTTTTTAAAACATTAATTATAATTTCCATTAGTATTAAAATTGAAAGCAATATTATTAAAAACAAATTCTAGTAAATGACTGAAAGTTCATTATCCTTGTTTGTCTTATCAAGATATTTTCTAATTGGGACTTGTTTAAAAAAAAAGTGGAATAAATGAAGCTCTGTGTGTGTGTGTGTGTGTGTGTGTGTGTGTGTGTGTAACTCATTGGCTGAATTCATAAATACTGGCTTAGTTCTGTTGGATTCTTTATTATAATTTTAATTTATTTTTTCTTTTTCATTTAAGCTTCAAGTGGGAATAAAGAAATAATTTCACATATCAGTCAGCATGGGGGCAAATGGCCTTACTGGTTCAAGAAAATGGGTGAGTTATCCTTCAAAAATTAAGAAACTTAGCAATATTTTGGTGATTGGTTAGTAATATTTTTTTTTACATTTATATCTAGAAAATATTCAAAAACTGGGTAATTACACGTTAAAATTGCAAGTTGTATTGAATGAAAGTAATGCAGATACTTATGCAGGCCGGCCATTACCATCAAAAACATTTAAATTTTCTGTCAAAGGTAAGTAAAATTTTTAATTTCCTTGAATTCTTATAGCTCACTGAAAAATCATTTTAAAATAAAATGGAAAAAAGTATCTTTTAAGATATGGAAACACTCATAAATTTATAGTTAGAGGAAAACTGATACCAGATATGTATTTTTTTGTTTATGTTTTTGATGAGGCCATTGGGGTTAAGTGACTTGTCCAGGGTCACACAGCTAGGGAATGTTAAGTGTCTAAGACCAGATTTGAACTCAGTTCTTCCTGACTTCAAGGCTGGTGCTCTATCCATTGTGCCACCTAGTAGTTGTCCCTCTATCACTTTATTAATCATTAAAGGACCATTGAATTCTAGAGTCACTGTTGTAGCTCTGGAGTCAAAAAGTGTTTCTGCTTAAGCTTAAAATGTTACTGACTTCAGAAGCATTTACAAATAAAGTCAGTCTTCAACTTTGATATAGGAGTAATGTTCCTAGGAAATGGGGCAAGACTAAAAAATGTAAATGTTGATACATTAAACCTATGGAAAATAGGATGTTAAGGTTCTGTGACAACCAAAACAGTAACCTTTCACTAGAATCACTGAAACTATACTTTTGTCCATACAGTTCTTTGTATTCCTTGTACCTGTATCCTTATACTTATGACACAGCAGCCATGAAATAACCCATAAAATGCAGTTCAAAGAATAAAATTGGTAATATGCAAAACATTTTTCTTGCATGTAATTACTTAGGATTCTGTGATGTTTTCTGTTAATATCTCAACTTTAAAAAATTGACTTCAGATATTATTTATTTTCATGGTATATGAAATCTACAAATACTATAAATGTGAAGCAAATAAAATTCTTAAAAGTAACTTTTTCAAACTTTATGTTGTTAATCTTATGTTCCACTGTGTTAGATGGCAGTGTGATTGTGTTGTATGCCATACTGCTGTAAACCTCTCTACCTTGGTCTCTATCTGAATTCAGGGGATAGGTTACCAGGACTTTAGTTGTTGCTAAACAAGATGCCAAGACTGGAAAGGTCTTGACATCATCTTAGAGCCTAAAGAACTTGTATACTTTCAGGGCATAACTGTAAAAATTTTAAAGGCAAACAGTGAACATATGCAACAAATACATGGAGAGCTCTTTAAAGTGAACATATGGTGAACAAGACTAGCGTAGGGTCTAGTAGAGTCACTCTACTCACTTGTAGGCAGCATGCCTCATTTTTTTTTTTCTACTGTTTATAGACATGAATGTGTGTGGTGTAACATAAAAGTAAAAATGAAGTTAGTAATAAAATGATGAGAATACTTGAGGACTGACTATATTTTGTGTAATTTTAGTCATTAATGGATGTTTATTCTTTCACTAAGTTAAATAAAAGCAAAAGTAAGCCCCTCTTTTTTTGGAAATTTGAACTGTAGTTTTATTCCTTAACATTTGTCATAATTCTTTCAGATAATCTGATTAGCATAGCATAACGTAGCTACTTTTTCAGCGTTGTAGATTTTATGAAAATTATTCTGCATTCTCAGCTATATTTGTTGTGTCTTAAATTTCTTATGGATTAAAAAAAAAATACCCTACCAGATTTTTCTTCAGATTGATACTTACAGACTTTGCATTTCAATTGTCATGTCAAAATTATTTTACTATTTTTATATTGTAATGAAGATATTCGTTAAAGTTAATTTTCAACTCATTGTTTCTCTATGAAAGAGGGTAAACCAGAGAAATTTTCAGTGGGACTTTTGGATCCTCCATTTCGTGTTGGAGTCCCATTTAATATTCCACTGGAGTTGCAAGACGAATTTGGTCATACTACTCAACTGGCAACTGATATTAAGCCAGTTCTTGAGGCAAGGTAATTTGAGAAAATAAATTTTAATTTTTTTTTTGTTATATTTATTCGACTTTATTCTTGTACTGTTTCAAATAATGATAGAAAGATTTTAAATTTTAGCATTTCTTATCTATTTGTTTTTGTTAGGTAGAGAGTATTTTATCTTCTGGTTCCCCAGTGCCTAACTTAAACTACCATAGTTACTCTGTTTCATAGATGTATATAGTCTCAGATAGTTCTAGCTAGGACTGATGCCAAATGGAGATAGATGTCTTTCACTTTCCCCATGCCTGGCTACTCAGACCCCACTGCCAACCTTCTTTCTAATATTTCCTTTACTCTTTCCTCTTTTGAATAGAAAGTGATTCTTTTTTACCCACCTTTGCTGAAGGGAGCCCAGAATTTCCACTACATTTGTACAGTTTGGAGTACTTGCCAGTGGCAATTGGGTCCATTCCTTCCAGGTTCCCTGTTCTGTTGAGTAAACAACCTAGATGATTTATCTCTTGTCCTATATTGTTTAGTAATTTTAAAACATTTATATTTTCCTGCCTTCATAGTAAAATAATGCTTATTGTGCAAAGATTCTGTATTGTAACTTTTATATTTTTTATAGTCCTTTTTTGACTGTGTAGGCAGTATAAATTTGTTGACTTTTAAAGTTAGTCATGGTGAATCCAAATTTATAGAATGGAACACACAAACTCTTTTGAATGCAATTAATAGACCAATTGACCAATTGTAGAAATGATTAATTCTATCACTAGTTACTGACATTGACCAGGGATTGGTAATATTGATTGATTGTATGGTATATAATATAAATGGTGAATACTTAAAACAACAGATACTCTTAGAATTGTATTGTAGGCTTGTTAGGACACTAAAAATAACTTTTTTTTTTTTTTTTTTTTTTTTTAAACAGTGGCTTGTCCCTACAATATGAAGACATAAGTAAAGGACCAAATTGTGTAATTCGGGGGGTTACTGCTAAGGGCCATGTAAACTCTTATCAAGGCAAGGTAAGCTATGTATCTTAATGTTATATATTTTTTAATCTATTGATTTAGCAATATGAAATGAGAACAAACTATTCTTAATTTCTTTTTTATATTGATTTTTGAACATTTCTTAAACTAGTTATAGTGTTTGATATTTGAAAAGATGTCAGTTTCCTATATCATCCATTTCTTGGCACTTAAGAAATTTAGAAAATATGATTACTGATGAGTCCAGGTTGTTTGCTATGGAAATATTACTTTTTAGAATAATTAATTGTTCCGTTAGAAAAAAGGAGATGAATTGGTGAATTGAAATTCTTTCCTTCTTTTCCTCATTGTAATGCTTTTACTTGATTTGTTAAAGCCTTATTTCCTTTTTGCATCAAATCTACTTAAAGTTTCTTCCTTAATTATCCTCCACAACAAATCTTTCAACTTGAATTCTTTCTATTCTCCTGAATAAACTATTGGGATGGGGGTGAGTGGTAGAGCTTGAATTTTTCTTTTTGTACAAATTACATATTTGGTCATTAAAGTTCAGCTAACAACACCCCCCCCCCCCCAATCCCCTCTCCCCAGAACTGATTTAGAATAGACAACAGATGAAATCTTGGTGAGAAAATTCAGAAAAAGACAAAATGATTTGTTTTTTAGCCCACAATTGAGGAAAAAATTAGGGAGATCTATAGGTAACTAAGGACTAGGGTCAATTTAGGAGAATGCTGAATTTCCAAGAGAGAAATTATACAGCAGTGCAATGGGAGGTCCAAAATTCTGACCAGGACACTCCCAGGCCCATACTAGGATACTGTAACAGTGACAAGATTTCACCTGATGTCTTTGTCTCTCTTTCTCGGAAGGAAAAGGGGGAAGGGAAGGAGAAGAATTTATGAGGAGGGATTAATCCTGGGCAAAACAAACAAAATGCACAAATATATTAATAGCTTTTTTTTTTTTTTTGGTAGTAAGGTTTATGCTTTTATTTTACCAGTTTTTTAAAATTTATTTAATATTTTCCCACAGTTACATTGTAAAAAACAATTTTTATATTTGTTTTTAAAATGTTTGAGTTCTAAGTTCTTTCCCCTATACCTATCCACAATTAAGAAACCACATGTGAAATTATGCTAAACATTTCTATAAAAGTCGTTGTGAAAGAAAACAGATCTCCCACCCTAAAGAAAATAAAAGCCCTCAAGAAAAATTAAGTTTGAAAAAGAGAGAAAGAATGCTTGTTTGTATTCAGACACAATCAGTTTCTTTTCTAAGTTTGGATAGGATTTTTAATCCTAAATCTTTCAGAGTAGTTGTGGATGATTGTACTACTGGAAATAGTAAAGTTATTTACAGCTGGTCATGTCAGAACATTGCTACTATTTTGTATACAGTCCATTTCACTTTTGAGTTTATGTAGGACTTTCCAGGTTTTTTTATTTTGTTTTGTTTTCCTGAGAGCATCCTGCTCATCATTTTCTATAGAAAAATAATATTCCATCATAAACACATACCATAGTTTATTGAGCCATTCCCCACTTGATGGACATTCCTATCAAGAAGAGAGCTGCTATGAATATTTTTTGTACATCTAGGTCATTTTCTTTCTTTCTTTTTCTCTCTCTTCTTTTTTTTTTTTCTAAATCTCTTTTGATATTCATGTTTAGTAGTGATGGTGTTAGGTCACAGGATATGCATAAATTTATAGCTCTTTGGATATTGATAGTTTTTTTAAAGCTGTCCAGAAATTGGGGAATGGATGAACAAGTTATAGCATATAAATATGAAGGAGTTAATCAAGTTCAACCTCTTATCAGTGTAATGATGGAACAGTTTTGGAGTTAATGTTGAAAACATGCTGCCTGCCTCCTAAGAGGTGAAGAACTCAGAATGCAGCACGAGAGTGGGTTTTGGACATGTTTAATATAGAAATTGTTTTTATTAACTATACAGATTTATAATATGTTTTGGGGTTTGTATTTTCTTTTGAGATGGAAGAGCAAGAAGACATGATTAAAGCAAAATACTTTGAAAAATGTTAAAAATTTTAGAAAAGCATCTTTTAGTGCGTACAATATTGGAGAAAATTTAGTAATTTTAAAACATTTATATTTTCTTGTATACAGTATAAAATAATGCTTATGTGCAAAGATTTTGTATTGTAACTTTTAGTTTAGTTTTGTTTTTTTACAGTCCTTTTTTGAATAGTTTAGGCAGTATAAATTTGTTGACTTTTAAAGTCATGGTGAAACACAAACTCTAATGAATGCAATTAATAGACCAGTTGTAGAAATGATTAATTTTTTTTTTTTTTTGCTTTTTGCTGAGGCAATTGAGGTTAAGTGACTTGCCCAGGGTCACACAGCTAGGGAATGTTAAGTGTCTGAGATCAGATTTGAACTCAGGTCCTCCTGACTTCAGGGCTGGTGCTCTATCCCCTGTGCCACCTAGCTGCCCCAGAAATGATTAATTCTATCACTAGTTACCGACATTGGATAGGGATTGGTAACATTGAATGTGGTTGTATGATACATAATGAGGTTCAGTAAGAAATTAGGTAAGGAAATGCTAGTTGTGGCTGACTTAAGGTAGGCTTTTAGTGACTGACAGTTCTGAAGTTAAAACCTTTAATAAACAGATCATTTGTATCTTCTGCAGATTCTGTTCATGTCTCTAAACCTCAGTTGCCTTTGTTGTAAAGTGAGAGGATTGGATTAAATATCTTGAAAGTCCTTTCCAGCTATATTCTCTAATTTTTTCCAGTGACCTTTGGTATATTATATACTTTATATAAATTTTTCATCATTATAGGATGTCACTTTCTTTCTAGCATATATTTGAATATAAGTAAATTGGGAGTAGTATGTGAGTCTTCCTAGATGAAAATTTTCTAGGAAAAAAATTTGTACTTTTTATAATGTTCAAGGCATTGGAAAAAATTTTGGCTTCTGACACATAGCATGTATAAGTTGGTTTATCTCTCAATGATGAAAATATTGCAACTCAACTATGAAGGATAGACTACATTGGTTGAAGAATTTTTCTCACTGGACATTTTCTTTACCAGTGAAATCAAAGGTCTAATCCCTTTTCTTAATAGGACCTTTACTTATCCTAACCTAAGGCAGTAATAATATTTATTTTATTCTTAGAGTTATATGTTATTAATCCATTTACTCCATAAGTTTTCCAAACTTTTTTTTACCTCAGTGATTAGAAAAATCATATAAATTGCTAACAGGTAGCAAACAAAGTTGATAAGTTGATCTGTTTCAGTTACTTGTGTTTTTGATTTATCTCACTTGATATGTATTCAGTGCTAATTTTGGTTCTTAAATAATTTGAATCAGCTTTATATCATGTCAGGTTACTATACATTTTCTTTTGAAACTTATTTTGAAACATGATTGAAACATTAAGTAATTTTAAATTGCTTTTGGAGACTATATTCAAATCCTTCCGTATTTAACTTTTAATTCATTAAATGTTCTTTTTCAACAGAACTTTAGTCTGAAGGTTATTCTACCAGGTTTAAAAGAAGAATCTCAGATTTTGAAAATTAGATTACTTCCTGGTAAATACTACTTTTAAGAAAAATTTCTGGTAACATGGTTATAAATTTTTAAATGTATTTAACTTCTTAATAGCATTCTTTCTACGAAGATCAAATAGTAATATTGAAAAATGAAGAAATTAGAAAGTGTGTTGAACTAGAATTCTACAAAGTATAAGGAAAATGTTGATCAAATTTTGCAAGGAGTTGGTTTTATACCACTGTTGATCTATGTAGTAAATTATGCATTGGTTTTAAAGTATAATTGTACAATTTGGGAATGATAATTATATATCGCTGCATTTACATTATAAACACTAAACTTGGGTAAATTTTATCATTTGGCTAAATAGAATAGTGACAAGGAATTACTTAGATTTTTCCTTTTGGAGACATTTAAAGTTTTTAGGAAAAAAACTTATAAAATAAAAATAATTGATTTCCAGTCTCACTGTTTTTTCCTTTTCTTTTTCGTTTTTTGTAATGCAAGTTTTTCCATTCATTGCTGTGATTACTTGGTATTACTTAACAGTTTCAGTATTGTTTTGAGGCTTTAAACTTTAATGAATTAGTTAATACATTAATTATGGCAATATAGCATAGTGGATAGAATGACTATTTTATACCTAGTAGGACCTAGGTTGAAATTCTATTTCTGAAACATTGTGGTTCTGTGACTCTAAACAAGGTACTTAATTTCAGTATTCTAGGTTACAATCTGCTGAGAAGGTACCATATTCCATTAGCATAGGCAGTTTCTTTATATGAGCATTTTTTTTAATAACAAATCATGCCCATCCTCTGTCATTTTCCTTAAAAAAATTTTCAGAGGAAAAATCTCAGAGAAATCTTGGCTTACAAATAATATAAGTCTCAGCCTACAAATAATATTTGTTAATGCATGGAATATAGATATTCCATAGATATTCCATGGTGATAGATAGCATTTGTCATTTGGATGATCAAATATGATTTTTTTTGGACATCCCTGAAGTATTTTTTTTTATCTTATGAAAATAGTTACTTATAATACATGAAATAATATTTTCATATTTGAAGTTGTAGCTTTATTCTATTCTGGGGTTTTTCTGATAGGACCTCCTCATCAATTGAAAGTGAAACCAGATTCTGATTTTCTGGTCATTGAAAATGGAACAGCTTTCCCATTTCAGGTAGAAATTTTAGATGAATCAGGAAATATCACAGCACAGCCCAAATTGATTGTTCATTGTAAGGTAAGTTATATGTTAAAACATGTGTTTTTTTCTTTAATTTTTCTCTTTGTAGGTAACCAACACCACATTATTTTATAAAGTTGGTGATGTTTCACATAGTGACATTGTTATGCTTGCTGTATGTCCAGATTTTCATCATTCACTAGATTTTTGACTGAAAATACAGAATATGGCCATAACATTAACATGTCTTTAGAGATAGTGTACAAAAAAATCATTAAGTCCTTTAAAAGTCTTACCAGTTCTACATAGTTCTTTTGAGAAATGATTGTTTGTGGAAAATGATATTTTTTGTTCTTCTGACAATTTCATCACGATTTCTCCACTATAAAGATTGAGAGTAGGAAAGAGAGGAGATATAGATTGAAGAGAAAATGGAAACAAGTCTAAAATTAGTGAGGATAGGATTTCTATTTTGAAATATTTTTATTTTATTTTAGCATGTTAAAAATTGCTTTTACTTAGAAATAAGTTCAAACTTATCAACATTTTGAATTTAAATTATCCAATTTTAGAAGTAAATATGCATATGTTTATAGATAACCTCTATATAAGAAAACCTATCATGTTGTTCATTTGAGCAACTTCATTAGAATTTTATGAATAATAATTTAATTTGGATTTGGATTCTTAAATTCATTTGTATACCCCATATAGTTTTTAGGTGCTCCAAATCTTCCTGTCTACAGTGTGGATTGTAGTAATGCTGGAACTAGTATTTTAACTGGACCTCCGTTTCATGTACAGAATATAAAGAAAGACCATATACTTAAAGCAAGGATTGAAATACCAGTAAGTTATTATTATTGCTATTAATAGGTTTTAAATTTTCTGTAGCATTTTATATACATATATATATATATATATATATATATATAAAGGATATATTTTATCAATGTATAAACCCCCTAAAAGATATTTTTTTCATTTAATAAAATATACAGACCAATGTGCTACTTGAACTATGAAGTACTATTGTGGATTTGTATCTTGTGATAGAAAAAGTCATACATATTATTGTCCTGTCATATATATCAATTTTGTATACTTTTATTTAGAAAGGAACTCTTGTACTGAAGTAAGAGTAGCTGATATAATTTGAATCATTTTGAGGTAACATATGTATGATTTTCCCATATATATATCCATTTCCCTGCCTTTGCATTCCTGGATTCACTATTAATTCTGAGTATATGTGCTAATAAAATTACAATCAGATTGTTAAAATTTTTTCATATTTTTTTTCATTGACATGTAAAAACAATTTTAAACATTCATTTTTAAATTTGAGTTCTAAATTTTCTCTTTCCTTTCTCCTTCCTTGAGAAGGCAAAAAATTTGATATTGGTTATACATGTGCTGTCATGCAGACCAATTTTTTATTAGCCACAATGCAAAAGAAAACACAGAACAAAGAACTCCCAAGAAAAGAAAGTTTTAAAAGTATGCATTGATCTGCATCCAGACTCCCATTAGTTCTTTCTCAGGATTTGGATAGCTTTTTTTCCCATCATAAGTTCTTTGAGATTTTCTTGGGTCATTGTAATGCTGAGAATAGGTAAGTCAATCATAGTGGTTCATTGTATAGTATTGTTGTTACTGTGGTGCAGCATTTTCCTGATTCTATTCACTTCACTTTATATCAGTTCATCTAAGTCATTCTAGGTGCTTGTTATTTCTTATAGCACAATAATATTCCATCACAGTCATATAATAAGACCTTTATAGTCAGATCTTGATATATGATACATAAAAATACAATTTGGGCTAGTATTAGAATAGTTCAGTAACAGTCTCATTTTCTCCTAGATTATTCCCTTCACTCCTAGAGTAATCAAAATGAATTTTTACACTATAAGTTCCTTGAGGACAAGTACTGACTTTTGCCGTTGTTTTGTTTTCTTTAGGACATAGTAGGTATTTAAGAAATGCTTATTGGCTGACCTTCCTGGGATAATTTTTTTTTTAATAATAGCTTTTTATTTTCAAAATATTTGCAAGGATAATTTTCAACATTCATCCTGCAAAATATTGTGTTCCAAAAATTTTTTTCCTCCCTTCCCCCCATCTCCTCCCTCAGACAGCAAGTAATTGAATATATGTTAAACATGTCCAATTGATAGATATCTTTCTCATTTGAGAATTGTGAGTCATGTCTTTAATGAACTTCCAGGTATAGGTTAGGCAGTGATTTTATTGATGTAAATGTTAAATTTGCTTATTCTTTAATTTTCTTAAGAAATCCTTTATAACTTTTCTTCTACTTTCCTAAGAGGAAAAGTCTGGAAATGGTTTTAGGCTGAAGAAATGTAATTTCTTGAATGAATGAAATTTTTTGTTTGGGAGTTTTTGCAAAGCAATTGGAGATAAGTGATTTGCCCAGGGTCACATAGCTAGTAAGTTGTAAGTGTCTGAGGCCAGATTTAAACTCAGTTCCTCCTGACTTTAGGACCAGTGTTCTATCTACTGTGCCATCTAGCTACTTCAAAATATAATTTCTTAATTTTATTTTCTAGGGAAACTAAGAAGGAAGTTTTTATTTTTTTTTTTTTCTTTTTTAAATTAAAACTTGTAATTTGCATGCAGACAAGATTAGGAGGGAAGCAATAAATTGGGAAATCATCTTTACATTTAAGGGTTCTAATAAAGGTCTCATTTCTAAAATATATAGAAACTTATCTCATATTTATAAGAATTCAAGCCATTCTCCAATCAATAAATGGTCAAAGATTATATGAATAGACAATTTTCAGATGATGAAACTAAAACTATTTCTAGTCATATGAAAAGGTGCTCCAAATCACTATTGATCAGAGAAATGCAAATTAAGACAACTCTAAGGTACCACTACACACCTGTCAGATTGGCTAAAATGACAGGAAAAGATAATGGTGAATGTTGGAGGGGATGTGGGAAAACTGGGACACTGATCCATTGTTGGTGGAATTGTGAATGGATCCAGCCATTCTGGAGAGTAATTTGGAGCTATTCTCAAAAAGTTATCAAACTGTGCATACCCTTTGACCCAGCAGTTTTTCTATTGGGCTTTTATCCCAAAGAGATCTTAAAGGAAAGAAAGGGCCCTACATGTGCAAGAATGTTTGTGGCAACCCTTTTTGTAGTGGCTAGAAACTGGAAGCTGAATGGATGCCCATCAATTGGAGAATGGCTGAACAAATTATGTTATATGAATGTTATGGAATATTATTGTTGTATAAGAAACAACCAGCAGGATAATTTCAGAGAGGCCTGGAGAGACTTGCATGAACTGATGCTGAGCGAAATGAGCAGAACCCAGGAGATCATTATACATGGCAACAACAATATTATATGATGATCAATTCTGATGGACATGGCTCTCTTCAACAATGAAATGTTTCAAACCAGTTCCAGTTCTTCAGTGAAGAAAGCCATATACACCCAGAGAGAGGGATATGAAATGTGGACCACAACATAACATTTTCATGCTCTCTATTGATGTTTACTTGCATTGTGTTTCCTTTCTCTCATTTTTTTCTTGTAGATATGATTTTTCTTGCACAACAATAAGTGTGGAAATATGTATACATATATTTGATTTGTCAAGTATTTTAACATAATTAACATGTAGTGGATTTCCTGCCATCTAGGGGAGGGGTGGGGAGTAGGGGGGAAAAATTTGTAACAGAAAGCTTTGTAAGGGTCAATGTTAAAAAAAAAATATGAAAAATAAAATAAAACTTTTTATTAAAAAAATCAGAGAAAGGAAACAATACAAAGAAAAAGTTGCCTTTTGAAAAAAATTGATAATCATTTACTAAGCTCACAACATGGCATTATTATAAGATGACATTGTATAAAAAATAATAGTGGAAAAGTTATCAGGAAAAATTCTTTAATAGAATGATCAGGCTGTTCAGTTTTGTGCTTTTGTTGTTTTTTCCTACTAGAGTTGTAAAGATGTACAAGCTATAGAGAAGACTATCAGATTGCTCCCCAGTAGCCATGTTGCAAAACTGCAGATATTTAGTGTAGAAGGACAGAAGGCAATTCAGATCAAACACCAGGATGAGATTAACTGGGTAGCTGGAGATGTCATGCACAATCTCATTTTTCAAATGTATGATGAAGGAGAAAGAGAAATTATTCTAACATCTGCTTTAGCTGAAAAAATTAAGGTAAGTCTCATGATAAGGTTCTCTCCCCCAAGCTATTTTATTATAAATACTTTGTATAGAGTCTCTTTACAACCAGTAATATATTATTTTTCTTGTTCTTATTAGAAAAAAAATTGGTACCAAATACCAGTTCAAATGTAGTAACTATAAATATAAATTTGAGCAAAAGGCTGTTGATGAATTTTGTCATTAGGCTAGCTGGTTATATTTGCCAAAAATTCTTAGCTGTTGATGAATTTTGTCATTAGGCTAGCTGGTTATATTTGCCAAAAATTCTTAGTTAAATTGTAATTTGATACTTTAACAGAATCTTATTTATTTGCATTTTATCTTTTATCACTTTGCCTATTTCTTAATGTAATATTGTTTCTAATTGTAGTAGCAGGTGGGATGGGGAGTTTCGATCATTTGACCTCCAATAGGACTAACAAACTGATTTGGTGGTCATGTTAGTACAGCAATGGAATGGTGAACTCCTGAAATTGGGTTAGGGGTTATTGTGTAACGAGTAACTTTTTTTTTTTTCAATTTACATTATAGTTATGGTGTTTATGATTTCCTGATTTTGCTTATTTCATTTTTTCTTACTTCATTTCAAACTTCTCATATTTTTCCTCATTCTTTCATATTCATTATTTCTTGAAGTACTGTAATATTTTGTTGTATTCAGGTCCTACCATTAGTATAGCTCTTCCAATGTCAATAGAGATCTCCTTTGTTTTCAGTACTTTATATAATTTTATCACCTTATATTCTTGCAACAGTCCTTTGAAACTGGTGATATAAATGTTTTGATTCCCATATTAGAGATGAGGAAAATATCCCTTATAAATCTTTATTAGCTTGCTCAAGGTAGATAGTTGGAATTACCTTTCAGTACAACAAACTTTTTTTAAGTATTTGCTCTATGAATGATACCATTTGAGACACAAATTATTCAAAGAGGAGTAAAAAAATTTCCTGCAAATCTTAAATTTTATGGTTTAATAGTTTTTATGATTGAAAGTTTATTTCCACTATATTACATATCTAAATTTCCTTCCTCAGAATTCTGCTTAAGCTATAATATTTCAGGAATATAATAAGTTCCTAGTGGTTTATGTGTGCATATGTGTTTGCCCACATAACCCACACAGATGTGCATTTTTTTCTAATAGGTTAATTGGACACCTGAGATTAATAAGGAACAGCTGCTGCAGGGTTTCCTACCTGATGTGCAAGTACCAGCATCTGTAAAAGATATGAGATATTGTCAGGTTTCATTCCAGGATGATCATGTGTCATTGGAGAGTGCATTTACTATAAGGTCAGTAGATTTGTCTGGTTTTCAAGTATTTTTGAATTAGCATTTTTTTAAATGATAAAAAAGGTTTTTTGTTTTTAATATATACTTCTATTTGTACTAAAAACATGCAAAATGCACATGTGAAAAAATATCAGTTGGCGTGGAATACAATGGGCTATTTTTAGAAATGAGCTTTTCTGGAAAATATTTTTTAAAGTCTTTGGAGGTCATATATTTAGTATATAAGAAGTCTGAAAATCTTTATTCCCACAATGTTAGAATAACATTTAGAACATGAATTTCCAGCATTTTTAGTTGTTTGGAAAAAAAAAAAACTTAGAAAAGTTTAAACAAAGTTTAGAGAAAAACAGTTTTAAAAAAAAACAGTCAGTCCTTACTTTCTAGGAGCTTACATTGTTTTGAGAAAAATATTGAATCTACAAATATAACTTTAACCTGAAGTAAGAAGTGATGACAAAAGAAGGTACTCAAACAGTATATTTTTAAATGTTTGAGGAGAAACAGATTTTGATACACAAAGGAAGTAACATCCTGAATGAAAAGGGAATTTTTATCTGTTTTAAAAAAAAATGTTTTCAGTGGTATTTTATTTTTCCAAATACATGTAAAGCTATTTTTCAACATTTATTTTTGTAAGATTTTGTGTTCTGAGTTTTTTTTCCTCTGTATTACCTCTGTTCTCCCAAGACAGCCAGCTAACAGGTAACATAGGTTAAACATGTACAATCCTTTTAAACATATTTCCATATTTGTCACATTGTACAAGAAAAATCAGTCCAAAAAAAGGGGGAAAAAACCATGCAAGTACCATGCTTCAATCTACATTCAGTTTCCACTGTTCTCTGGATACGATTGGCATTTTGCATCCCAAGTCTGTTGAAATTGCCTTGAAGCACCACATTGTTCTCCATCACAGTTGATAACCACATGTTGTTACTGTATACAATGCTCTCTTAGTTCTGCTCACTTCACTCAGCATCAGTTCGTGTAAATTTTTTCATGCTTTTCTGAAATAGTAATTTCAACACAAAGGAATTTTTAAAGGTAGAGAAAGGAGAGATTATATTCTAGGTAGTTAGGGTGCTGTGGAGATGGGAAATGTGTGAATTTATGGAGGTTGCAATAGATTTTTGAGCTCAGGGAAGAAGATATGATGAAAAAAATAGATTACATGAATAGAAATAATGTGAAATAAGCCTGGAAGGAAAGATTGGGATGATATTGTAGAAGGCAGCAAATCAAATTCAAGTTTGGCAACTTTGAGAGGCATTACAAAAAAAATTCATGTATTTTGAGTTAGAATTTTGCCATAGCATAATTATTTTGGCTTTTGAAGGTTAGAGTGGAAACAGAAGGTATTATCAGGCAAGAAGAATAGTTAGGAAAGTATTAAAGTAGAGGTAATGGTAGTAGAACAAGCATCTGTAAATGGTGATGGAAAAGCAAGGAATCAATCCAATTCTTTGTCTTGGCAGAGTATGTTTCAGATAGAAAGAACATAGAGGTAGGTGGACATGATATGTTCCAGAGACAAGTCAGTCATTCAGTCAACTAGCCAGATAATGGGCAAAGTCCTTTTGATTCAAAAGAAAAAACAGTTCTCTCTTCACAGTTTAAGGTGAGGACAACATGTAAACAACTACGTATAAGTATACTACAATATATATTGGAGGGAGTCTTAAGGAAGACACTAAGATTAAGAAGGATTGAGAAAACCACCTTGTACTAGAATCTGAGATGGAAAGAAAATTAGAAAAACTAAGGTGCAGAGATGCAGAGTGAGAGAATCCCAGGCATGGAGAAAAGTTAATACTCAGTGGATAGCGTGTGAGCCAATTCATATTTATTAAATGCCTGATATTTATCAGAATCTGTACAAAGTGTTGGTTATACAGTTCTAATTGTTTAGTGATGAAGAAAGTCATATATACCCAGAGAGAGGGATCTGAATGTGGACCACAACATAACATTTTCACACACACTATTGATTTTAGCTTGCATTATGTTTCCCTTCTCAGATTTTTTTTTTCTTGTAGATCGATTTTTCTTGTACAGCAAGATAACTGTATAAATATGTATTCGATTTGTCAAATATTTTAATATATTTAACCTGTATTAAGCTTCCTACCATCTAGGGGAGGGGGTGGGGGGCATGAGGGAAAAATTTGTAATAGAAAGATTTGCAAGGGTCAATGTTGAAAGATTACCTATGCATATGTTTTGCAAATAGAAAGCTTTAATAAAAAACAAAAACAAAGTGTTGGTTATATAAAAAATGTAAGAGATAGACCTGACTCTGACCTCAAGGAACTCATAATCTAAGTTGGGGAGAAGACAGGCAAACAGACTTGTACAAACAAGTAATATGTAGAATAGATAGGAAATAATTAAGAGAATGAAGTCAGTAGAATTGAGGTGGGGATTGGAAAGGCTTCTTGCAAAAGATAAAATTTCATTTGGAACTTAAAAGGGGAAACCATAGACAGAAATAAGGAGGGAGAACATTTTAGGCTTTAGAGAAAACCACTAAGAATATGTTGAGCCTTGTTGATGGAGCCGCTAGGAGGCTGGTGTCATTAGATCAATGTGTCTGTGGTAGCAGGGGAAAATAAAATGTAAGAAATTTGGTAGGTAGGAAAAAGGAAGGGACTAGGTTATGAAGGGCTTTTTTTGTTTTGTTGTTTTTCTCCTCAATAGCATTCCAATTATATGTAAAAATAGTCTAAGAAGATAGAAGTCATTAGTTTCTGAAACCTCAGAGAGGTTGAAGAAGATGCGGATTGAGAAAAAGCCATTTATTTGTTTCCTAAGGGATCATTAGTAATTTTGGAGAGAGTAGTTCTGGTAGAGCATTAATAAGTTCAGAAGCTAGATTTTAAAAAAGAATGGTAGAGAAAGTGATTGCACCTATTGTTGATGGCCTTTTGAGTTTTTTAGTCACAAAAGGAAGAAGAGATATAGGATGATAGTGGGGCTGGAAGGATTAAGTGAGAGTTTTTAGGGAAAACTCTAAAGCTTGAAGGCATTGAGTAAAGAGAACAACCTGATTGTAAGGTTTATAGACACTGAAGAAGGAGCCAGTAGTCAGGAAGAGATTGAAAGTAAGAGAGTAGGAATGATAGAGAGGCAGTCTGTTGAAGGAGATGAATTGGAATGAGATTGCTTAAACAGGAAAGGGTTTAGCCTTGGTACCAGGAGTAAAACACCTCTTCATGAGAGACAACATGGAGTCCAGTGTGATATTCAAGGAACAGTTAGGGGATCAGTATCCCTGGGTTGTGTATGTAGTACATGGAGGTGACTAAAGTGTAACAATATTGCAAAGGTAGGAAGGGCCAGATTATGCAGGTCTTTTTTGTTTGTTTGTTTTGTTTTGTTTTGTTTTTTGCTGAGGCAATTGGGGTTAAGTGACTTGCCCAGGGTCACACAGCTAGGAAGTGTCTGAGACCAAATTTGAACTCAGGTCCTCCTGACTTCAGGAGTGATGCTCTATCCACTGCACCACCTAGCTGCCCCTATGAAGGTCTTGAAAAGCCTTAGCAGAGGATTTTATAGTTTATCCTGGAGGAAATATAAAACCACTGCAGTTTATTGAAGATTATACCTGTACGTTAGGAAAATCCAGCAGAGTTGGAGGATGGATTTAAGTGTGTTAAGACTTTAAGCAGTGATACCAAGCAATTCAGTATTGAATTTTTGATTGAATTGTATAGAAGAGGAGACTTTTGAGAGAGATAGTATAGGAAGTCATTTTTACTTTATAAATAGAAACTCTAAATCTTAAGAATTACAGAGCAGGAAGTGGATGTTTGCTAGCCTGAGTTCAAGGGAAAATTTATCTGTTCATTAGAATACTTAAGTGGTCAGAGCAGGGCAGGTGGATAATGTTATAGGTTAGGAAAATAATATAGTGAAAGAGGGCATAAATAATAGGCAGTCCATAGTAGCATTCGTTCTTCTGTCCTCTTTCAGCCCTTTAATCCTATATCCTGAGACAGGGCTGGGAAAATTGGTGAATACAGGAATGCCATGTTGCAAAGGAGGCTTCTAATCTTGGATTAGACAACTATTTCACTGTCTGTTTTCAGCACAGTTATCATGAGTGTCTATGACTTTGGGCAAGACCTGATCATCAGTATGGAAGTATCAGTGTTTCTTCTTTCTCAGTCATGTACATGAATACATTTTCCTTCATTATGATTCATCAATGGAACACTCTGCTTATACCAATGGTAGCTGAATAGATTCTGCCCTGAGGAGGTCTCCAGTCCTTGTTAAAACCTAGTAGGGCTGGTATCAAGACCCCATTGGCAATGTCAGGAGTGACATTGTAGTAGGGGTTGCCCTCAGCTTCTTGAGGGCAACTGTTGATCTCATACTAACACTGAAGATAAAAATTATAGAGGATGGGCCAAAATAAAAGCATACAAGAGAGAAATTGTGTATTATATCAAAAAAGGCAATAGAGGTAGCTATGAGGAAAGAGGAGCTATTCTTACCTCTTCAGAAGGATGAGATGGAGAAGAGAAACCAAGCTCAAAATAGCATTGTAGTTTGAGGCATTACAAGAGTGACCTAAGCCCTACCTGCCTCATATTCTTCCAAACTATGTTGTATAGCTTTAAGTCCTTCAAGACTTCAGTGGAATCAAAGTTGCAAAGGTCCATTTAAAGAAAACTGATGGCCATAATCACCCTTATTTAACTTATGATGATTTATATATACATATATATAAAATATAAAATATGCCAGATAACATTGATGACTAGAAAAAGTGATTGGTTCTTTGTTGATTACAGTGAAGTGTCATAGGTTGTACAGTCTTGTGGTGTTTGAAGCATTAAATTTTATACTGGACTGCAAGCCCAATGTGAGTCATTAGTGTGGTAACAAGGCAGATGAAAATTCATTATGTGTTTAAGATGAAGAATGTTAAGATATCTACCAAATTCTGTCTTGTTCAAACCACATCTAAAGTTCAATTCTGGATAGTACATTTTAGAAAAGAACTAGTAAACTTATGGGCATCTAGGGGAGAATGATCTGGAATATGAAGAGCTCTCAAATGTTTTTTAAACACTTAATATAAGTACAAGTTTTGAGATTTAGTGAATATATTCAATTAAATTCAGGAGACATTGATGAAATGAAGATGTTTTTGCAAAGCACTGGGGGACTACTGGGACAGAAAAAAATCGTTTGTGCCCACAAGGAGCTTAAATTTTATAGGGAGAATATAGTATTTATGCAGATAAGTAAACTCAATATACTCTGAATAGAGAAAGGTCCTTTACAAGTATGAACATTAGGATAGTCTTGTAGGAGGTGGCATCTTGTTTGAGCCTTGAAGGAAACCAGTGATTTACAATCAGCAGACACAAGGAGCTAGAGGCAAAGATACTGTAGTGGTTTTCCATTAACTTCTCCTAGCTTATTTTACAGATGAAGAACTAAAACAAATAGGTTGCAATGACTTGGCCTGAGTCACACAGCTAGTAAGTGTCTGGGGCCAGATAGAATTCATGGAGATGAATTTTCCAGACTCCAGATTTGTCACTAATTTACTCTTGCCACCTAGCTCTATGATATCTTTGATAGGGCAATAAAAATTTCTATTTAAAAAGTTCCTTTAATTAATGACTTAAGGAAAGTTTTATAATTTATAAATTCATTTCAGACCATTGCCTGATGAACCAAAACAACTTAAATGCAAGTTAAAAGGAGGAAAAACAATACAAATGGGTCAAGAGCTTCAAGGAGAAATAGGTTAGTATGACATACTCTTTTAAACAATGCTTCCATTCAGAATTTCTTGTTATAAAAAAACTGAAAGGTTGTAGAATAATTTTTTTTAATCATAATAAGTTATGGCAAAGATAAGTCAATGAAGATCGTAGAGATCACTATCTAGGCTCATAAGAATGTATAATTAATGTTTTAAAAATCATTCATATTTGCCATTCAATGAATGTAGTGCAAAGAATACTAAAGTATGAGTCAAGAGATTTGATTTTTTTTCTTGACTCAAGATTTCTACCTATATAACTTTGTGGAAGTCATTTAAATATATATGAGTCTGTTTCCTGAACCACATATTAGGGATAAATATACTTACTACCTTTGTTGTAAGGTGCAAATGACAACAAAGTATATTCAAAGCTTTCTGTGATCGTATGTTTCATTTTGTTTTGGTCCAGACCTGTGACTTCATTGGTGTGAAGAATCTCCTACCCTATACATACCAGTAATTTCTCTACAAACTTAAAGTTTTAGCTAATGCATCTCATTGAGATGAGAAGTGACTTGCTCAGGGTCACAGAGCAAGTGCGTTTCAGAGTTCAGCCTTGAAGCTGCATCTTCCTGATTGTGAGGCCAAAACATCCCTATCACTTCATGTGCCTCTTCCTGTCATATAACTGTAACAAAAATCTAACAAGCATACATTGGGGCTCCATATCTTTTTGAACATTTGCAGGTTAGATTTTTATTTCTTTTGGCCACCTTCTGTGACCTAACTTGAAGAAATATGATATATTGTAAACTGAAATAATCTCTAATGTCCCAAGAGATAGCAAGGCATGTTGACTAGAGAATCAGACATTGGAGCAGGAAGACTTGGATTCAGTTCTTGTCTTGGTTACATATTGGCTATGTGAACTTGAACAGATCCCGTTTTTTTCAGTGCTCAAAGCAACTATAACAGTGGTACAGGGAGTTCTATATATGCTAATGGACAAGTCTAATCTCAGTTCCTATTTTTACAATATTTAATTTGTTTCTGAACTGGTAACATTTTAGAATTTATTTCATTAAAATATGTCAATGCAAAACATTTTGCTTTTGTTTTTAAAGAGGTAATAATTACAGATCAGTATGGAAATCAAATACAAACATTCACATCAAGTTGTTTAACTTCTTTGGGAGTTTCTGGAAATGGACTTGATAAATCCAATTTGAAAATTGCTTGGCAGGTAAGACTGGTTTTTTAAAAATATTTATATGTGATTTATTTCATATATTATAAAAATGGATATAATCTAGAAAATTGCACATTGTCATTTTTATCTTTTTCACATGGAACCCCATTTGAAAATGGATTTTCAAATAAGTTTTCTATCATCATATATTTTAAAAGATTTATACTTGTATTGGGGTGGTGAATAGAGCAATATTTATTTTAGCCATGCAATGATGCATGATTCAAAGTTATTTTAAAAATAAAGAAATTATATATATTGAGACAGATGATCTTGGAAAACCTTCGTACCTTTTGTCACTAATTGTAAAGTTATAGAACTCAGTAAAATTCAAATAATAGAATAGTTGGTTGGCTTTACTTTGTAGTGGTGGGAAAATAGGGATATGAATGCATAGTATTCTGTTTAAAATTCCATCTTCATCATATATCCTTTAATCAGGTCCCAGTGCTTCTTTGTTGTCTACCATGTACTAAAGGTAAACTGCACTAACTCTGAAGGCCTTAATCTATCCAATTTTATTTTTCAATATTCTTCAGGAACCATTTCCTTGTTTTTTCTCTGCACAGTACATGCTTTAATTAGGTGGACTGAACAGTTTTTGATAATGTTTATCCCTTCCCTGCAATGTCCAAATTCTATCTATCTATTAAGGAACATGGTCTGTCTCTATTTCAAACAATCCTCCTTTCTACCTTCTCTTGATCTGAGTGCCTGACATATAATAGACACTTAAAAAAATTCTAGCTGACTGATTAGATTCCTGTTGTCCTTATAATTAGTACTGTATGGTTTAACATTTAATTTTTTATTTTTTAGTGTATACCACAGAAAATTCTACATATTTCAAGCTTAACAATTTAATGAATGAATGTATTTTTAAATGGATTGATAAGATAATTAAGTAGATTGGTGAAGTCTTTGAAAACTTTGGGACCATATTTTAGGCTTATTTGCTTTTCTTTTTGTGTCCAGCATAGTACTTAAAAGTTGTTCACTATAAATTTCAGTTGACTGAGGCTTAACGTTCAAAAAAATAAGTAATTAATTTATTTGAATTTTTAAAAGACTAAGCATATTTCTCTTTGGTTATTTAGGAGAGCACACAGACTATCATTATAAAAGGCATAAAGTTTAATCCAGGTCCTCCTGGAAGCAAGGAACTCTGCTTTGCATGGCGTGAGTTTTCCGACTTTGTCCGGGTACAACTAATTTCAGGACCACCAGCAAAACTTCTCCTGGTAAATTGGCCAGAGTTAACAGAGGTAAGTAGGATTTCTGATTTGATCAAATATGCATGATATTTAATGAATATATTTTGAATATGGCTTTGAGGGATATGGATCATTGTTCTAAAGCCAGGTGGCACTTCATTGGCTGTTTAATCCAGCCCTCTCTTTTTATAGATGTTGAGTTAAATTATTTTAGATATCTTTAGTAATATAGTTTATATTTGAGGTTTTTAGTAGCTTCTTTTTGTAAAAGTAAAATTATACTTAAAACATTTAGTTCCTCTTTGACTTTACTGATAGAAATAAATGGTGAAATTCTAATCGACTTGTGATGGAGAGCCATTTGCATACAGAGAAAAATGAAGATTGTGGGGAATGAGTGTGAATCACAACATAGTGTTTTCAATTTTCTTGTTTGCTTGGATTTTGTTTTCTTTCTCGTTTTTTTTTTTCTTTTTTGATCTTATTTTTCTCGTATAGCATGACAATTATGGAAATATGTATAGAAGGATTGCACGTTTAACCTATATTGGATTACTTGCTGTCTAAGGGAGAGAGTGGGGTGAAAGAAGGTAGAAAAAATTTGGAACACAAGGTTAGACAAGGGTGAATGTTGAAAACTGTGCATAGAGTTTGAAAATAAAAAGTTTAAAAAACAATAAAGAAATGGTGAATGGCGAAGGGAAAACATGTGTTTGTGTTAAGCAATTTTTGGGAAGGGAAAGATACCCTGGAGGTCTTCCGCCTGAGTCTGTATAATAGCATGCTAGGTTCGGGGCAGAGGAGTTTTGTTTAGTACTTTCAGTACTATTTTTGTTTTGTACGTTTTCCCACTTGTGACCTCTTTTAGCCCAGGAAATTTTTATGAGACCCTGGGTACATAGGTGTATAAAATAGGTTTCAAAATCAAATAGTTACTGATAATAAATCATAAATAAATGTTTTTTATTACAATTCTTTCATATACATGTAATCTTACCATTTACTTGTTTATTTTTTTTTTTCCCCCTGAGACAATTGGGGTTAAATGATTTGCCCAGGGTCACACAGTTAGGAAGTGTTAAGTATCTCAAGGCCACATTTTAACTCAGGCCCTCCTAATTTTAGGGCCACTATCCACTGTGCCACCTAGCTGCCCCCCTATTTGTTTATTCTTTATTTAGCATTAATTTTGATTTTTAAATAGCTTTTTTTCCCCCAAATACATGCAAAGATAGTTTTCATCATTCATCTTTGCAAAATCTTGTGTTCCAAATTTTTTCTCTCTCCCTTTCCTCCCCCTACCACAACACAGCAAGCAATCTATTATAGGTTAAACATGTGCAATTCTTATGACTATATTTCCATATTCATCATGGTGAGCAAGATAAATTTGATCAAAAGGGGGAAGAAAACGAGAAAAAGACAACAAACAAAACACCACCACCAAAAAAAAGATGAAAACCCTATGCTGGTATCCACATTCGATCTCCATAGTTCTCTCTCTGGACATGGATAGCTCTTTGCATCACAAGTCTATTGAAATTGCCTTGAATCACCTCATTGTTGAAAAGAACCAAGTCCATCACAGTTAATCATCACATAATCTAGGTAATGCTGTGTACATTGTTCTTTTGGTTCACTTCACTCAGCATCAGTTCATGTAAGTCTTTCCAGGCTTTTCTCAAATCAGCCTGCTCATTATTTCTTACAGAACAATGATATTCCATTACATTCATATACCATAACTTATTCAGCCATTCTCCTACTAATGGGTTAAGTTCACAAGACTCAACTGAATTCCAGTTCCTTGACACTACAAAAGTTTTGCATGCGTGGGTCCTCTTCCCTTTTTCATGATGTTTGGAATATACCCAGTAGAGACACTTCTGGATCAAAGGTTATGCACAGTTTGATAGCACTTTGGGTATAGTTTCATATTGCTTTCCAGAATGGTTAGATCAGTTTACAACTTCACCAACAATGCATTAGTGTCCCACTTTTCCCACATCCCCTCCACCATTTATCATTAACCTTTCTTGTTATCCTAGCCAATCTGACAGGTATGAAGTAGTAACTCAGAGTTGTCTTAATTTTCATTTCTCTAAGCAATAGTGATTTAGAGCATTTTTTTGTATGACTACAAATAGTTTTAATTTCATCATCTGAAAATTGTTCGTATTCTTTGACCATTTGTCATTTGGGGAAAAAATTACATTATAAATTTGAGTCAGTTTTCTATCATTTTTAAAATGAGGTCCTTTATCAGAAACACTAGATGTAAAAAAATTTTTCCCAACTTTCTGCTTCCCTTTTAATCTTGGCTGTGTTGGTTTTATTTGTACCAGAACTTTTATGTTTAATATAATGAAAATTATCTATTTTGTATTTTATAATGTTCTCTAGTTCTTCTTTGGCCATAATTTCTTCTTTCTCCATAGATCTGAGAGGTAGACTATCCCTTGTTCTCCTAATTTGCTTATAGTATCACCCTTTATGTCCAAAAAGCATGAACCCATTTCAGCTTTATCTTAGTATAAAGTATTAGGTATTGGTCATTGCCTACTTATATAAAGTATTAGGTATTAGTCATTGCCTAGTTTCTGCAGTTTTTGTCAAACAGTGGATTCTTAACCCAGAAGCTGGAGTCTTGGGGGTTTATCAAACACTAGATTACTGTAGTCATTGAGTATTGTGTCTTGTGAACCTAACCTATTCCATTAATCCACTACTTTATTTCTTAGCCAGTACCAAATGATTTTGATTATAGCTACTTTATAACAGTATAGGTCTGGTATAGCTAGGCCACCTTTGTTTATTAGTTTGTGGGTTTTTTTTTTTTTTAATGAATTCCCTTGAAATTCTTGACCTTTTGTTCTTTCAGATGAATTTTGTTATCATTTTTCTAGCTTTATAAAGTAATTTGTCAGTTTGATTAGTGTAGCACTCAATAAGTAGAATAATTTAAGTAGAATTGTCATTTTTATTATATTAGCTCAGCCTACCCATGAGCACTTGATATTCTTCTAATTGATTAAATCTAACTTCTTTGTGTGAAAAGTGTTTTGTCATCATGTTTATATGATTCCTGACTTTGTCTTGGCAGGTGGACTCCCAAATATTTTTGGTTATGTACAGTTATTTTAAATGGAATTTCTCTTTCTATTTCTTGCTGTTGGATTTTATTGGTAACATAAAATTGCTGATGCTTTGTGGATTTATTTTACATCCTACAATTTAGCTAAAGTTGTTATTTTTTTTTTTTTTTTTGAGGCAATTGGGGTTAAGTGACTTGCCCAGGGTCACACAGCTAGGGAATGTTAAGTGTCTGAGACCAAATTTGAACTCAGGTCCCTCCTGACTTCAGGGCTGGTGCTCTAACCGCTGCGCCACCTAGCTGCCCCAAGTTGTTAATTTTTTAAGTAGGTTTTTTTCAGTTGAATCTCTAGGATTCTCTAAGTATACCATCATATCATCTGCAGAGTGGTAATTTTGTTTCCTCATTACCTACTCTAATTTCTTCAAATTTTTTTCTTCTCATTGCTAAAATTACATTTCTAGTACAATATTGAATATTAGTGGTAATAATGGGCAACCTTATTTCACCTTCAGTCTTACTGAGAATGGTTCTAGTTTATGCCCATTACATAATGCTTGCTGATGGTTTTAGATAGGCACTGCTTATCATTTTTTGTTTTTATTTTTGTTTTGTCTGAGGTCAAATTTGAACTCAGGTCCTCCTGGCTTCAGGCTAGTGCTCTATCCATTGCACCACCTAGCTGCTCCCACGCTGCTTATCATTTTAAAGAAAACATGTATTCCTATGCTTTCTAGTATTTTTAATAGAAATGTATATTGTATTTTGTCTATGTTTTTCTGCATGTATTAAGATAATCAAATGATTTCTATTAGTTTGGTTATTGATGTGGTCAATTCTATTGATAATTTTCCTGATACTGAAAGAGCCCTGCATTCCTGCTAGAGTTTTTTATTGTGGTGATAAATTACTGTCACTTCTTTGCTAATATTTTATTTAAGATTTTTGCATCAGTATTCATTACAGACTTCTTGGTTTAGGTATCAGCACCATATCTGTTTCTTAAAAAGGAATTTGATAGCACTCCTATTTTCCCAAATAGTTTATAAAATATTGGAATTAATTGTTCTTTCAGTGTTTGATAGAATTCACTTGCAAATCCATCCAATCCTGGATATTTTTTTAGGGAGTTCATCAATGGCTTATTCAATTTTTTTTTTCTAAAATGAGATTGTTTAAGTAATTTATTTCCTCATCTGTTAATCTATATTTTTGAAAAGATTCATTTCACTTAGATTATCAGATTTATTGACATATAATTGGGCAAAATAGCTCCTAATTATTGTTTTAATTGGTGGTAAGTTCATCCTTTTCATTTTTGATAACAGTAATTTGGTTTTCTTCTTTATTCTTTTAAATCAAATCAACCAAATTTTTATCTATTTTGTTGACCACTCATTCTTTAGCATTAGATTACTTAATTTCTGATTGGTTTTTTAGTCTATCTTTCCCTGAGCCTTTATTGAAGGTAATTTTTATTGCTTCATGATCTGAAAAGTAAGCATTTACTTTTTCTGTCTTTCTGCAGTTGATTGTGAGCTTTATATGTCCTAATATATGGTCAATTTTTGTGTCATGTACTCCTGAGAAAAAGATACATTCCTTTCTATCCCCATTTAGTTCTATTCACCTCCTTAACTTTATTTTTATTTATTTATTGGTTTTATTTATCAAGTTCTGAGAGAGAGATTGAGATCCTCCTCTAGTATAAGATTTGCTTTCTATTTCTTCTTGCAACTCACCTAACCTCTCCTAAAAATTTGGATGCTATACCACTTAGTGCATATATGTTTAGTATTCATATTACTTTATTATCTGTGGCATCCTTTGACATGATATAGTTTCCTTCCTTCTCTCTTTTAATTAGATTTATTTTTGCTTTTGCAACCCTTTCCTCCTTTCCCAGACAATCCCTTTTTCACCCCTTTCTTTTTTTACATCATCACATTAAAGTGAGTTTATACCTCTAGCCTCTAAGTATACCCCTTCTAACTGCCCTGAAAAAGATTACACATATCATCTTCCCATGTAGATATGTAAACATTTTAACCTTTAAAAAACATGGTTTCTCCCCCCCCCCTTTCCTTTTTACCTTTTTTAGGTATCTCTCTCTCTCTCTCTCTCTCTCTCTCTTTTTAAATTAAAGCTTTTTATTTGTGTAACATATGTATGGGTAGTTCCCCAGCAAGCTTTCCATTACAAATTTTACCCTCAGTCCCCTCCCCTCCCCTAGATGGCAGGAAGTCCATGACATGTTAATAATGTTGAAATACTTGACAAGTTATACAAGAAAAATCCTATCTACAAGAAAAAAAAGAAAATCAGAGAAAGGCAACACAATGCAAGCAAACATCAATAGAGATCATGAAAATGTTACGTTGTGGTCCATATTTCATTTCCCTCTCTCTGGGTGTATATGATTTTCTTCAGTGAACAATTGGAACTGGTTTGAGACAATTCTTTGTTGCAGAGAGCCATGCCCATCAGAATTGATCATCATGTAATACTGTTGTTGCTGTGTATGATGATCTCCTGGTTCTGCTTGTTTCACTCAGCATCAGTTCATGCAAGTCTCTCCAGGCCTCTCTGAAATCGTCCTGCTGGTCGTTTCTTACAGAGCAATAATATTCTATAGCATCCATATACCATAATTTATTCAGCCATTCTCCAATTGATGGGCATCCATTCAGTTTCCAGTTTCTAGCCACTACAAAAAGGGCTGCCACAAACATTCTTGCACATGTGGGGCCCTTTCCCTCCTCTAAGATCTCTTTGGGATATAGGCCCAGTAGAAACACTGCTGGGTCAAAGGGTATGCACAGTTTGATAACTTTTTGAGCATAGCTCCAAATTGCTCTCCAGAATGGTTGGATCCGTTCACAATTCCACCAACAATGTACAAGTGTCCCAGTTTTCCCACATCCCCTCCAACATTCATCGTTATCTTTTCCTGTCATTTTAGCCAATCTGACAGGTGTGTAGTGGTATCTCAGAGTTGTCTTAATTTGCATTTCTCTGATCAATAGTGATTTGGAGCACTTTTTAGGTATCTCTTGAGTGTTGTATTTGAAGATCAAAATTTCTGTTCAACTCTTTTCATTAAAAGTGATTGAATGCTGCCTATTTCATTGAATAATCCAATTTTTCTCCTGAAAATAATGCTTAGTTTTGCTAGATAGTTCATTCTTGGTTGTAGTCCAAATTCCTTTGCCTTCCAAAATATCATGTTTTAGGCCCTTTGTTCCTTTAAAGTGGATGCTGTTAGTCCTACATAATACTGATTGTGACTGCTTGATATTTGAATTATTTCTGGCTCTTTGCAGTATTTTCTCCTTGATTTGATGATTCTAGAATTTAACTATAATATTCCTTGCAATGTCCATTTTGAGATCTCTTTCAGAAGGTAGTCAGTGGATTCTTTCAATTACTTATTTTAGCTTTTAATTTTAGAATATATGGGAAGTTTTCCTTGAAAGATGTTCAGGCTCTTTTTTTCATTGTAAGTTTTTACTGATTCTTGATATCTCATTGAGTCACTTCCATCTGTCCAATTCTAAGTTTTAGTGAATTATTTTCTTCAGTTAAACTTTTTTATCTCCTTTTGCATTTGGTCAATTATATTTTTAAAGCAGCTTTGTTCAGTGGATTTTTTATTTTTTTCCATTCCACCAATTGTTTTTCACTTTTAAGATCCTTTTTGAATTCCAACATCCTTTTGAGGTTTCACCCGAAGGCATTTTGTTTTGCTGTTCTCTTCTGGGTTTGTGCTCTGGTCTTCCTTGTCTTCATAGTAGTTTTCTATAGTCAGCTCATTTTGCTTTTTTACTTTTTTACTCATTGAAAAAAGTTGAGCTCTGCTCCTAGGACACAGAGAAAGTGACCCAAATTCTTTTGCATGGGGACAGGAGTCTCTCATTGTCTGTCCTTTGAGCAGGGCTGGGCCTGGAGCTGATGATGGTGTAGGTTTTCCTATTTTGTGGGGTAGGTCTGGCCAAGTCCTGCCTGTTATACTGGGCTTTAAAGGCTCCCACTTTGCTTTATATTGGTGCATTGGATGTTTCACAACCGATCTACTGGCCTTCTGAACCAGAACGGAATAACCAGCACTGCTATTTTTTGGCTAAGAATTTCCTGCTAGATTCCCTGCTTCGGTACTCTCCACACTGTGCTGAGCTCGACCATGTGAGATAGATCTTCCCTAAAGTGCTTCCAAGATATGTTAAGCTGGAAAATTATTACACTCTGAATATTTGTGGGTTCTGCCACTCCAACATTCATTCAGAGATTTGATCTAGTGTTGATTCAAAGGGAAGCTGGGGAGAGCATAGGCAGTGCCCTTTCTACTCTAACATCTTGCCTGAGCCTCAGTTCTACCATTTATTAAAAATGAAAGCAAATTTGCCTACTTATGAGATGAAATGTGTTTATTTTCATATAAAGAACTATGTCTTGGTGGAATATTTGATACCTTTTACTGTTGTCAAATTTTCAGTTTTCTAGAAAATCTTAAGGTTCTTATATTGGTGGATTTTATAACGGGAAATAAAGTATACTTTATTTGGTTTTCATCTGGTCTATATTAATATTTTAGAAAATAATCCCTTTTTTGAAGTTACTATGAATGCATTTCATACTTTAGCTTCCTACAGTCTGTGTTTAATGAGATTTTTCTTTGTAATAACAGTGGAAAGCCCTACCTATAAAGTCAAAGGACTTAGACTTAGATCTTATTTCTGATACTATCCAGTGATTCTTGGGCAAGCCATTAAACCTCCCGGGACCTCATTATTATCATCTGTAAAAATAGGAAATGCTATCAGATAAAGTAAGGTTCCTTCCAACTCTAGAACTATGAATCTTTGATTATGTATTTGAAGTTTTCATATAAGTACAAGGACAGAGAATAATTCTTGCTTCCATATGTCTTAGTATCATTAATTGTTAATTATGTTTCTGATAATTCTGTTTTTAAAAATAGTATTTTATTTTTCCCAAGTACATGCAAAGCTAGTTTTCAGCATTCAACTTTGCAAAACCTTGTTCCAGATTGTTCTACCACTCTCTCCCCCTTCCCCCGGCCTAGACAGCAAGCAATCTGATATCGGTTAAACGTGCATTTCTTCTAAACATATTTCCATATTCATCATCCGGTAAAAGAAAAATCTTATAATTCTTCATAAAGGAGAATCTTTTCTTTTGAATTTATATGTTTCATTACCCATGGAAATACAGTGAATAATAATTAGAAATTAGAGCTTTCAAAACAATTTATTCATATCTAAATTTACTTTTGTAAACATTTTTTAAGCAAAAATTTTGTCTGCATGGATTATGACTAGAATTTTTAACACTAAATAAGCTTAGTAGTTACATCTTTTGTTCTATCATATGCCAATCATTTAACCTCTTCATTTCTCAGTTTTTATTAATGACCTAGGGCTCTTGTGAAGAAAGACCCTTATAAAACTTCATATTTGTTTTCTTATCTCTAAGTTGTGTACATAATTGTGAATTAATAATGGTTTATTTTAAAGTAAACATTAGAGTCACATTTTTTTTTCTGTAAAAAGAGGTAAAAATCTTACATTTCAGGTAACAAGACTACAGATGTACATCAGTTAGTTTTTTTTTTTTTTAAGTGGGAACTTTCTAAAGAGGAAGATACTTTAGTTAAAAAAAAATCTTCTCCCCAAAGAGTAATGTGAAATGCCTCCCTGCTCAGAGAGAATTTATAGGAGAATTCAACAAAAGAATTTAAAATTCAAATGAGAGACATTGAGGGGGAAAAAAGCCATTCAAGAAAAACAAAGAAGATTATTGGGGGGGGGCAAGTAACCAACTAGAAAAAGAGGTACAGAGTCTCCAGAATTAAAATAGTTCTTTGAAAATTAGAGATGGATAAGGGAAAGCCAGTGAAAATGTGAGAGACCAAGAAATAGCAAAACATATTATAAAGGATGAGAATTTAGAGCAGAATGTGAAACATAAAAAAAATTACAGATCTGGAGAACAACAAGAGATCAAGAAGAGAAAAATATTAGAATAATTGAACTGCCAGAAAGTTGTGACCAAAAAGAAAACCTTGACACAATAATTCAGGAAATAATCCAAGAAAATAGTCCTGGAGTGACAGAACTTGGGAAAGAAGAAGAAAATTCATTGATAACCACCTCAAAGAGATCCTTTCTGGAAAACACAGGAATATTATTGCCAAATTTCATAGCCTCCAGATCAAAGAGAAAATTGTGCAAGAAACAAGAAAAACAATTCAAATACTCTGGAGCTGTAATTAGAATTGTACAAGACTTAGCAGCAGCTACAATAAAAGATTTGGATCCATATCCGACAGTCAAAAGAAAATTTTTGTCCATAAATATCTAGCAAAGTTATCTATAATTTTTAAATTGAATTTGAATGAGGAAAAATTCAACGAATTCGCAGATTTTCAGGACTTTCTATCAGCCAAACCTGAACTTAATGGAAAATTTAACATGTAAGAGTCAATATCAAAGATGTAATCTTAAGAAACTCAACACAGATAAATTTGGTTTTTTCTGCATGGGAAATATATACTATCTATTTAAGATTCACATCAATAGGGTAGCTCAAAAGAAAAATTGTGAGAATTAAGGTAAAATTAGTAATCATGTTATATAAATGAGGTGTACAAAAGGAATAGACACAAGAAACATTAGAGGGGGGAGAAGAGCTTGTAGTTCTGAAAACGCACTCACATTGGAAATTGGTTATACAGGCAGCACTACATATAACATGAAGGATATAGCACCCTCCAAATATAAAGATTTTGGGGTAGGGATGGTTTGATGGGGAAGTAAAGGGTGTGGGGAAAAGAGATCCATGGGATGGGGAATGTTAAGTAATAGCAAATCAAGTCATGGAGCAGAATTTAGAGTCAGCAGGGATAGGAAAAACGTGTGTGTTTGTGTTTGTGTGAGTCTGTCGACATGTATACATATATCTTTTCTTAACTGTAGCTTGCATGGTGATGGGGGAGGAAAAAGGATAAAGTAAATAGTGCTGCAGACAACTGAAAAACAATTTACAAGGAAGTAAAGAAAAAATGGACATTCATGAATATAATTTCTTCTACTGATTTTATATATATGTATGCTTTCTTGATCTGGTAATTTGTCATTTTATATATATATTTTGAATCTTCCCTGATGTTCTCCTGGGCACATGACAATGTTCTCTTTTGTTTTGCTTTATTTTGTTTAGTATTCCTTTTCTGTTTTTCTTTTTTTCTTAATCATTTTTTTTCAAATAAAACAATTACAAAAATATAGAATAAATAAAAGAAACATTTACTACCAAAAACAATAACAAAACTAAACTAAACTACATAATGGAAGTCTAACTAAAAAGAATTAATATTTGTTACAAGAGAAATGGTTGACTTCAGTATTTCATTTGTAAATTCTTTATCTCTTGGCTGTAGGAACAGCCCCCTCATCCAACCTTTCAAAACACCTCTTCTTTATTCATCCCTCTTTCTACTTTGCTTTAGTCTTTTGGTTTTGTTTCTCCTGTTATCCCTAAACAATTTTTTTTTCCAGTTACACATGTGCTCTTTTATAAATTGGTATCTTTTCTTTTTATAGGCTTTATTTCTAGATATATTTCACCTTTTTTTCTTGCTTAAGGAACCTTGTTTTATAACAACAAAATTAAGCAACAAGTGGCAAATCAAACTGAACCTATCAACTAAATTTATCATCTCTAACCCATGATTTTCTCCTGAACTATAGATAGCCCTTTTTCACCAGCTGTCTGTTGGTCATCCCTAACTGGTTTTCTTAAAGGCATTTCAGATACAAAAGGATCTATTCCCTAATAACTCCCTTATGCCTTCACTCTCTTCCTTTCTTGTTGCCATTTCTTTTATGAGCATCACCGATCTTTTAGTCACCCAGATTCACAATCTTGGAATTATTTTGGCTTCTTCCTTCTCCTATATGTGTGCCACATAAATCCATACACGTGTGTGCGCACACATGGGTGCATTTCTTCTCCATTTATACTTGATTACTTCTCACTTGGATTATTATATTGGTATCCCAATAGGTCTCTTGGTTTTCACTCTTAATTTTATTCAATTTGTCCTCCATAGTGTCACTAAATTCATATTTCCAAAACAAATCTACTTATAATCCCCTCACTTCTTTTTGTTTTTAATCTAATTTTTTTTGTCTCCTGTTTTCTCCTCACTCCTATATCTTGGAAAAGAAATATGTAGTCAAGGAAGACAAAAATTTTTAATTAGTCCTGTTCCCAAAATACTTCATTCTGTGCTCTGAATACATCAACTTTCTGTTGAGGTGAATGGCATGTTTCATCATGTTCCTCTAGAATCATTGCTTTGAACAAGTTAGTTTCTCTATCTTTCTTAATTCTTATTTCTTGCTGTATGTTTGTCTGAGATTGTGATGGCTATGCCTGCCTTTTTTGTTAAAGCTGAAGTATGATACATTTTACTCCCATCCTTGTTTTAACTATATGGTATATTTTATTCTAATTCTTTTTTTTAACTCTGAAATTATTGATTATTGATATTGTTATTACTTGATTATTGTATCTTGATTTTGTGGCATTCTGTGATATTCTTATGGATGAGTTCATCTCATTCATATTTGTAGTTTACATTAGTAGTGACCTTGCTGTCCTTAGTCATTAAACCTTAATGTCCTTTAAAAAAATCTCCTTCATTTTTCTGAAGCATCTGCTGTTGTTTGCTATTAACTCTTTAAAAATATTCTAACCTTCCTTTGATTTTATTGCATATTGGATACCTTCTTTTTTGATTTTTTTTCCCTCCTTATCAAAAACTGTGGCCATACTTTTCCTTATATAATATTCTCATACTTGATGACTATAATTTTGTAAGTTTTTTGACTGTAATCAATGGTGAAAATAGCCATAATACTCTTTAAGAAGTCCTTTTTCTTTTTGCCTGTTGTCCATCCAGGTTCATCTTTAATTATTTGGGATGAGTATCTTAACAAATTTTATTAAACTTGACTTTCTATCACTCTGTGAGGTCTTCCCATTGTATTTTTACTTTTAAATTATTTTCCCCTAGATTGCGATTACCTTCTTTGCAATTAAGTGGATTTTTTTTTTTTTTCTTTTTTAGTGCTGAAGTGATTTTTAAGCTCTATTGGCATCTAGGGAGAATTGACATATCTTCATTTAATTTCCTTAGGAAATGGTTATAGTATGTGTCAGTGTCTAATCTATTAATCATTTTTTTTCCATTGGGAAAAGGGCAACAACACTTTAATTAAATAGTTTTCATTGAATTTGTTCCCAATCCATGCCTTATTTTTGTCTTATGATCTTCTAGACTAATTGATTTTGCTCTTTCATCTGACTATACAAGCCTAATTATGGGAAAGAATGCTATATTGTTGACTTGTCATTTCCCTTCTCTTTTTTTTTTTTTTTTTTTTTTTTGCATTTTGCTGAGGCATTTGGGGCTAAGTGACTTGCCCAGGGTCACACAGCTAGGGAATGTTAAGTGTCTGACACCAGATTTGAACTCAGGTCCTCCTGACTTCAGGGCTGGTGCTCTATCCACTGCGCCACCTAGCTGCCCCCCCCCTCTTAACAGTATAAATATATAAAAGTGTTGTTTTGAGCATCCTGTGTTGTTGGCCTTTTTGACTTTTAAAAGTGTTCATAATGCATGTATGTCAGATTTCTAATGAGTCAACAATCCATTGACTGCTTTGATTTATTTTTTCAGAGTTATTTTCTGCTACCCTTTTGCCATTTTTTTCCTATGACTACTTGTGCATATCCATTACTGAATATCAAAGGCTTGTTTTTATTGAAGTTTGAGAGTCTTTTGGAGATCTTAATAAATTCTCTCACTGCTTCATATTCTTCTACAGACAATTCTCCATATTGTACCATTTTCATGGAGGCTTTTTTGCCAATAGTTTCGTGAACAGTGTAATATCAAATGGAATAATTGTTCTCTTTTGGATGAATATAGTTCAACTCCATTTTTTTCCTCTTCAAAGAAAACCTGTCAGCCACTCTTTCATGTAGCTACAATTTCCTTGTAGCTTCCAGTTTTATTTATAGCAAGAATGTCAGGGTGAATATGATTCCATTCCTTGAGTTGTATGTTGATTGAATAGTCATTAAGAGAATTTCACGTTTAGAGTACTAAGAGGTTAATATTTATACATAGTCTAAAAAATTACCATTTAAAATTCTTCCCTTTTTTTCTGCCATTCTGCCTCTTGTCACTAAAGAAATTCAAGATTGCTGCATAGGACCAAACTTGATTTTGCAGTTTGTTTTTTTTTTTCTTTGTAGCAACCTGTTAAAAAAAAAAAATTCACCGCCAAGTCCCTCCCCAAAATTATATTGAACCATTTGTTTTTAACCATCCTAAACATCCCAAATTTGTCTCAAAATCAAGATGAGAAGTCCGAGGACAACTTTATGGATGGTTCTGTTTGTAGAGATTAGGTTTGTAGATTTCAAAAGAGGGTGTGTGTGTGTGTGTGTGGAACAGAAGCATATTTAAGCCAGCATTACTTAACCCTATTCTTTATTTTCTCCTTAAGTTACAATATAACCATCAACCATTCTCTTGCGAAGATATTCACTTTAAATAGTGTTCCATTTTATTGAAGAAAAGCTAATTCTGAGTTGGGGAATAGATATCTTTCACAAGAACCACTTTTTGAAATCTAGTTCTTGTAGAATTCCAGAAGTAAAACTAAAGTAATATACCATTACTTTAAAATAATCAAATCTTTATTGTGGTGAATAAAGAAACATATATCATGTTATTTGGAATATTATTTTTAGTATTGCTTAAAATATTTTTCTGTATTTCAGCCTATTCCAGTGATAAATGGAAAAGAGTTACCAAACCCTCTTACAATTCAGCTATGTGATCAGTGGGAAAATCCTTCCCCTGTACCATTGGTCAAAATAAGTCTTGTGAAAGCAGCCATCTTAAAAGTAAGTATCCATCTTTGAATATTAAGTATGTTGGTATGATAATTTTGAATTTTGTCAAATACTTGTTAGAAAGAGTGTTTATGTATTAGAATGTAAATATTGCTTTTCCTGTCATTTAGTCTAAATCAGGCAAGGCATTTTTTAAAATGTGCAATCTGTTAAGTGATATGGATATTGTAACTTTTGAGGTAGGGAGTAAATTTCAGGATCATCAAAAAATAATTCTCTTAAAGCACATACATCTTATATTTAGTGTCATGCTTCTTTGAAATCATGTTTATAAAGAATTGTAAACTTTTAAGTACAATATAAATGAGAATATTCTTTTGTATAAAGGAAATTAAATTATAAATGTTAGATACTGTATATATTCAGAAAAATCTGTCAAGTTATATACTAGATAGAGCACCAGCCCTGAAGTCAGGAAGACCTGAGTTCAAATCTGGTCTCAGACACTTAACACTTCCTAGCTGTGGGACCCTCAACAAGTCACTTAACCCCAATTGCCTCAGCAAAATATATATACTGGAGAGATTCAAGATTCATTTAAGGTATATCCCTTCTGTCAAGGAGAGTAATAATTCAAATATTTATTAAATGTTTACTATGCATTGGATACTGTTATAAATAATCCCTTAATTAGTAAGTCTGTGGCTTTTTCTTAGTATTCATCTTTCCTTTCTGCATCTTTTGATATTTTTAGATAGTCCTTCCTCTCTAGGTTATCCACTCTGTTATCAAATCTTGTCATTTCTATCTTTACAACAACTCTAGTACATTTCTTTTTTTGTTGTTCACACAGCTGCTACCCTGTTACATTTCCTGCCTAGGGTGTTGTATAGTCTTGTAGTTGGTCTCCTTTCCTCAAATAACTCTTCATTCTAATCCATCTTCCTTTCATCTCCTAAAGTGATTTTCCTAATACATATTGATCAAAAAGGATGAGGTTTGATATAAAGCCATCAAATTAAATTTTAGGGCATAATTGGTAATTTTAGAGCACAGTTGTACTTTGAGCCTTGAAGTTGGGGGCCAAGATTGCAAAGGGTTGACGGGTGAATGGGAGAAGAGAATTGGAGGCCAAAAATTTTGTGGCTGTAAGCAGGTGATACTTAGATAATTTTGTTTTTGTTTTTTAGCAGTCTAGGGAGAGCTTAGGTTTGAAATAGGAGGCCATCTGCATATATTTGGAGTAAGAATAGAAAGAACTGGTAGGGAGAGATGATATTAGATTAGGAAGAAGGTACTTCTGATTTTGCATTGGGACCAAAGAAGAATATATGTTGATAGTTTGATTTTAGGATAAAGGCCATATCTTCATCAGAGATTGGAGTAGAATTTATTAGTAGAATAAAGGACTAAAATATCAAAGTTTTAAATGGAAAGATTTCCATTTCATCTGTATAACTCATTTATTTATTTATTTTTTGGCTGAGGCATTTGCATTTAAGTGACTTGAACAGGTTTGCACAGCTAGGAAGTGTTAAGTGTCTGAGATCTAGATTTGAACTCAGGTCCTCCTGATTTCAGGGCTGGTGTTCCATCCACTGCGCCACCTAGCTGCCCCACATCTGTATAGTTTAAAGTGAAGTCCTTAGCTCAGAAGGATTGGTAAAATCCCTGGAGAAGAGGTTAAATCTAGGGTTATGTTTAGGAGTGGAGAAATGTGAAGTCAAATCAGGAATAGAAGATTCATTGATACCAGGAGAGGCTGGGAAAATACTGAGGACTGTAGGTATTAATGATGTCAATTGTGTATAAAAATGTATATATATATGAAATTAAAGAAATACTGGTTTAATAGGTATTAATGAAAAAGTAATTTTTGATTCACTTGTAATAAAATTGTTGACTAAAAACAAAAAGTTATTTTTAGCGTAATTATGCGCTTTTTTGTTTGGTTTACTTTTGTTTTGGGTAATACTTAGTTATTTTCTTTACAGCTCAGCCCTTCAAATCAGCAACATAAAACTGATGACAATGGAAGGGCTAATTTGGGAGTTTTTAGTGTTTCTGCCCCTAGGTAAGTGCCAAATTGTTTTGAAAATTAGTGCAATTGCATAGCTCCATTTTCCTTGGGAGTTGGCTGAGTAAATGAGTCCTTCATAGTGCACTTTGATTCTTATAGTTGGCGTTAGAACATAAGTGTTTGGAGAAAGAACTATAGTCCTTTGGTACAAACTATGCTAAGGGAGGTTATTTATATTCTTTAAACTCTGCTCTCTCCTCCATTTTGTTATACTTCACAAGAATAATCCTATATATAAACATACATGTTAAATTTTTTTTTTCCTTTCCTGTGTCATCCCCCTAAAGGATAACTGGTTTGATTATTACCATTTCATGATATAAGATAACTTCTAAAACATTGGAAATACAAATCATTAGGTTCCCTAATGGAATTTGTTTAGATAATTACATAATTTTTTTATAATAACTATTGTAATTCAATTTTTTTAAAGGGGAGAACATACTATACAGATTAAAGCAACCTACAACAAGAATTCCTTAGAAGGACCTATAATTAGGCTAATGGTTCTACCAGATCCTGAAAAGCCAGTGCGTCTGAATGTTAAATACGATAAAGATGTTTCTTTTTCAGCAGGGGATATTTTTACTGGTAAGTTTCCATATTTCAAAATTATTTTCCCTGTTATAAAATGCTTGAATTTTTATTTCAAAAGATCTATGTAAAAACATTTTATTTAATTGCTTTTTTTTTTCCTCCTATGTAGTTAGACTTTTCCTTCATGTTACATATGAATTGCAGGAAATAAAGTTTTACAAAGAAATTTTCTTGCATTTCATAGCTCTAAGAAAACAAGAACTGTAATGGAAAGATAGAATTTTCACTGAAAGGCCGTGAACAGTATGTTTGGAAATAGGAACTGCACTGTTTGTCCACCCTACCAAGGGATTATTTTAAGGTTTTAGATATGCTCTCCAAAATTTTTGACTTAGTGGGTTGTTTTTTCTAATACCAAAATGTTTACAATTCTATAATGAAAGCTAATGGAAAATGTTTCCTTTATACTCAATTCTTCTAGATTATTTCTATCCTTGGAAATGAAAGATATTTTAAATTTTGTTTGACTAAAATGAATAAATTATACTAAAAATTTGAAAATCTCTGTATGTAAAGTGTGGCTCATAAAGGGAATTATACTTCTTATAAGTATTCATGAATTACTTTGCTATTCTCTAAATTAATGAATTGGCCTTAGCAAGAGTCAGTAGAGCAGAGTGGAAACTACATAGGAATTGGTATCTAAAAACCTCAGTCCCAGGCCTGGCTCTTTCATTTACTATTGCTTTGACCCTTGAGGAGGTCACTTGAGCTCTCTGGGCTTTAATTTCCTCATCTGAGAAGGTGGCGTAGATAAAGGGCAAAATTGAAACATTGGACAAGGTACTTTCATCTGTGATCCTTTGGTTTAAGAAAACTTGTCCTCAAATTCAGTGAAGTAGATATTGAAATCAAAATGCACAGTTGGTATTTTGTCAGCATTCACATAAATTGTCATTGGAAAATACTTAAGAACTCATCCATTCTGTGCATCCATTTAGTGCAGTAAGCCCACAGGATAGGTTCAGTGTCAAAAAGTTCTGTGAACTTGAAACTTAATAGAATGGAAATGGGCCCTGTTTATGCAAGTCAGCTTGGCAAATAAATAAGTGTATGGGTAGGAAGCAGATTTCAAATATGGAAACCCAAAACAATATATCACAGTCTACCACTAATAGACAACTACACTACAGCAGAATAATAAGATTGACTTTTTTTTTAAGTTACATAATTTTTTAAATTTCCCAATGAACAAAATTCTATTTTCTTTCTCCATTCTCCCAAAACAAGGGTGGAGACAAGGAGAAAAACAAAACCCATGTGTAAAATCTGCATAGTTAAATAAAGCAAATTCTTGCATTGACATGAACAAAGAATATATGTCTGTTTGCTCCCTGATTCCATTAAGACAATCAGTAAGCATTTATTAAAAGTCTACTATACAACAGGAATTCTGCTAAGGGCCCTTGAGAAGCTCACAAACAAGTGGAGAGAAAACATTTTTAAGCAGCAACATACAAACAAGGCAGCTTGATGGTTCAGTGGGTAGAAAACTGGATCTGTAGTCAGGAAGAGTACAAATTCAGCCTCAGACACTAGCTATGTGATCCAGAGTAAATAATTTTACTTCTAAGTTTCATCAACTCTGAAATGGATATTTTAATAATACCTCCTAGGGTTGTAGTAATTATCAAATGAGAATCTGTGTTCCCTTCTCTTCTTCCCTTTTATACAAGATATATAGGAAATAATCATAAGAAGGGAAGACAATATTGGGAAAGGCTACCTATAACAAATGGAATTTTTTTTTTTGTGATTTGAAGGATGATAGGAGGTGGAGAAGAGGAGAAATATTCTAGGCATGGGGGACAGCCAAGGAAATACTCAGAACCAAGGGAGAAATTGTCTTATTTAAGAAAAAACAAGGAGCCCATTATTACTGGATTGAATAATTGGGAAGAGGGATATGTAAGTTGTATTTAGACTGAAAAAGCAGGGAGGGGAGCTGTGTTGTAAAGGACTTGGAATACCAGTTTTTGCATTTTTTCCCCAATGATAGGGAAACACTGGAGTCTTTTGAGTAAGGAGGTCACATATTCACACCTGTGATTTAGTAAGATTACTCTAAAAGATGATTGGACTGAATTGGGGGGGGGGGACTCAGGCAGGGAAACCAATTAGGAGGTTATTGCAGCAGTGCAAACATGAGGTGATGAGGGTTTCATCAAGATAGTGGCAGTCTCAGAGGATCAATAGAGCATATTAGAGATATTGCAAAGGTGAAATTGACCAGCCATTGTGAAGCTTCAGTGTGAGGGGTGAGGGATTGATCAGCTTTGACCTGAAGTATGAGGCATGAAAGGGATATCTTGTAGATATAGATAACGGTTTGAGGTCATTTGAGTGTACAGATACAAATATAGAGTTATTTTTATGAAGAATATTATTAAAACTAAGTAGAAGGAATATAGAAATAGATGAGAAGATGAAAGATGCCTTAGAATCTAAAATTAACATCTATAAGAAACAAGAAGTTAGCTAGTCCAATTACCTCATTTTAGAGAAATGAAAATAGAGAATTTTAGAAAATTTAGAAAATGAGGCCTAGAGACATTAAATATTTTGTCCAAGGTTAGACATGACTGTGTTTTGAACTCAGGTCCATTATTTCTAAATCTGGTGCACTTTATATTCTGTCTAGTATTGAAATAGAGGTAAAACCTTGGTAACACCCATATTTCAGAAGCAGCTGGAGAAAGGAGTAGAAGAAAAGACTGAAAAAAAATCAATGATATAGAGAAACCAAAAGGGAAGAGCCTTTTTTTTTTTTTTTGTCATAATTAGGCTGACATTTCCTTACCATTTTATACATGAGGAATAGCACTGGAAGCTAGTCAAAAGTATTGATAGAACCCTGGGTAAGTAGATATGTAGGTTCTATTTGAATCCGTAAATAGCTTTTTCTATTGAATTTGGGCCACTAAGCTTTTCCCCCCCTTCTTTTGTAAAAGTTTTATTACATTATATACCTAGTCTCTTTAAAGAATTTAGTTTTTTTTAATGCTAGCTGATGTAATATTTATGAAGTACTGTTAATGATTTAATTATTTTTTTTTAAATGTTCAACTTTCACTTTTGTGTATATCCAGTCAGATCATTGGCTCAGAGCAAAGATCGGGATTTATTTTTAGAAATTGAGAAAAAAATTTGAAATACAATTAAAACAATTGAACCAGTATTATTTAAACAAGAAAATAAAAAAATCCAACAGATCTTGATGGAATTAGCAGAATACCACCTGCAAATAACATTTGTAGGACCACTAAGGCCTCTTCTTACTCTAGATTCTATACCATCACCTCTGTGACTTGCTAAAGTTTTTCAGCATATTGCTTAGATTTTAATTGTTTAAATTTTAACTCATGCTTTCAAAGCATTCTCCAATCAATATGCTTTATGTTTTAAATGATCAGTATTCATGAATCCATCATCTATGGTGAGGATTTTCTCATATTTTTCAGTAAATTCAATATTCAATAAATATCTAATGCTCTTAACAGTAACTAAAAGAACAGTCTATTGTTCCTATGAAACAACCAATCCAGAGACAGATTTATTAACAGTAAATTAGGCACTTTATATACTGTTATATCAAGAAATAGAGTTATAGTCAATAGATTTGTATTTGTATTTAAATCTTGTTTTAAATTTACTAGCTGGGTCCATTGCCAAATCTTTTATTCTTCCTGAGCTTCAAGTATCCTTAATTGTGAATAAGGGATAATGTTACTTAGGCTGCCTACCCAACAGTGTTTGGCACATACCCTTTTGCAAAGCTCAAGATTATATGTAGATGTGAATAATTATTATCAATGATTAATTCTATCTTCATTTTAAATTCCTTTTAATTTTTCCCTGGCTTTTCAGTAATACTTGTTAAACTTTAACAACTTCTTTTGTTGATTTTGTTCTTATATAAATATATTCTTACATAAATTAATAAAATAATATAAATAACAAATTAAATAAATATAAATATGTTCTTATATAAATAGGTAAATATATAAATAGACAAAAAGAAATAATGCGCTATGGTAAAAAGTCATAACATTTCAAATGATATTGTCAAAATAGTTCTTGAATAGAATAGTGAAAAATTCTTCAGCCACCAGGTTGGCCACCTTTGCTGTTAATTCATACATGGTAACTTTTTTTCCCTTTACTCTGGCTGCTCTCCAGTGACTATGAATGCATACCCTCCTAAATTAATTAAAGGTTAAGTCAGGTGTCATCTTCTGCCTGATACCTTTACTGATACCCCAACTGCTGATGACTTATGAACATGTTGATTTGACTGTCATCTCTTTGAGGGCAGAAACTATTTTCCTTTTTGTTTTTGTATCTATCTGGTCTGGTTTATGCTAGATGCTAATTTTTACTTGTTGAGTAATGTTTTATTCCTATATGCAAAATTTTTTTTTTGGCCACCATACATGTCTCCCATATCATTTGTGGGTATTTCTTCCTTTTTTTTGGTTAGATAAACTTCTGAGGGTAAAGACTCTGTGGATTACTAAAATGTTAAGGATAATGTAAATTATTTAGAAGTATAATTGCTTACTTATCCTTACATCTTTTGGGTATACTGTTTCAAATATGTTCATGGCAGCGTTTTTCATAGAATCAAAAGAAGAAAGCAATGAGATTTGGAATCTCACAGATTTCCTGTAATATTTACTTTGTGAAACCATATTCCCAATTTTTCTCTTCTCTTTTTTCTGATAAGTGTTATTGATATTAATCTTATTCAGTGGTATTTACTGAGAATGGGGAGAATTATAGCCTGTACTCTTTGCTTTTAAAAGCACTTGAGGATTATATTTTGTTTACATTAAAAAATTTTTCGTAACACTCATTTACACGTAAAAGAAATCCTGTTGGTTAAAATTAAGTATCATCTTTGCCTCCTATAATCGTAGTTGCCTGAGAGCTTGAGGGATTTATTCAGTCATATAGCTAACAGATGATGACCAGGAATTGAATCCAAATTTTCCTTACTTCAAGTCCTATGAATTTAGGTATCTCTTTTATTTACATTCATAATAATAAATTAGACTTAATACTGCTTTTTCAAATTAGTATCCACTATATTAATTTTTAAATGAAATTGCTTTAAAATTGAAGTTTTTAATTGTTTTTTCTTTTTAATCTCAGATTTAATAATCTGTATATTGTGATAACAAGGAGAAAAGTCCATCTATAGATTCAAGCTTGTCTTTATGATTATTTTTCGTAGCCCTAAATAAATAACAGGCTGGAAATTTCATAAGAGAACCAGAAACTTTCATTATAGCTTTTAGTATTTTAGACATTTTAGTAACAAGTCTGACTTAATTTTTGAAATATATTTGTGAAACTCTAATTTTGCTTTCTCTCTTTTTCTCTCTTTGTTTCTCTCTTTGTTTTCCAAGGCAGTCAGGGTTAAGGTTCTTGCCCAAGGTCATACAGCTAGAAAGAATTACATGTCTGAGGCTGGTCCTCCTGAACTTCATGGCTGGTGCTCTATCCACTGTGCCATCTAGCTGCCCCAAAACTCTAATTTTCTTACTGGCTTTCAGGATGTGTTGGGGTTTAAGGACTAGATTTCTTTCTTGATAATCTTGCCTTAAACCCAAATCATTCTGCCTCCCATTGATTAACAATAGGTCTCAGTCTAGGTCCCACCTGGTCATTTTTTAGGCCCTGGCCCCACAGTGAATGTAAATATGAACTGTTTGTATATTTGACTGGAAACACTGAACATCTTTCCTTTCCAGGCTGATTTTTTTTTTTTTTTAAACTTGATGGAAGAGACCATTTTTTGCCTAATTTTTTACCTAGCCTTAATTACTGAAAAGGTATTGCTTCAGTCAAAATGAGACCTGGGAAAGACCTTAGCTTAAAAAGGCCAAAGTTGCCTACTGCATGGGGACCATTTCCAGTTGCCCTTATTTATATCTTGCCACTGGATCCAGATGGCGTAAGGATGATGACTTTGCAAAGCCCTTCTTCATTTAAATCCAATTAATTTGCATTATCCTTCTTGATGTCCTCTTCGATTATGAAGGACAAACATTTTCTTACTGTTTTTTTTTTCTGTTTTATTTCATGGAAAGCTTTTTTCCACCGAATTTGCATTATGGCCACAATCCAACATTCAATTATTTCTTCTCTCACAGCCTACCTTGTATCATGCCCACCTCCCTTTTCCTTCCCTGTTGCCTTCTTACCACCATCTCCCTTACTCTTAGAACACATTGGGTCAAGAGGATGAGTTAACATACATCTTGTTTCCCATTACCAGTACTAATCCAATACACCTCTCATTTTTAAGCCCCTGCCATGTAAGTGGCACTTTCCGAGGCAGTAGCAAATATATGAAAATGAAAAATATTACATGTTATATTCTTTTGATACAATATAAACAGGTAGAGTATACATGCTTAAATTGGAGAGGAGGGAATAAAAACTTCAGAAGTGGTTAAGGTAGACTTTCCCATAGAAGTTGATACATGTGCTGAATTATGAAGTTTAAGGAAGCTAGAGATTTTAAGTGGTGGAAATGAGAGGGAATGATATATTAATCTATATATTTATGTTGGTGAAATAAATTTTTTATCATAAGACAAAGTATCTTGATGGTACTTTTGTTAAATTCTTCCAGTGCTTTATTTAAATTGATCTTTTATTTAAATGAACTTTTGTTTTTATCAGTTAAGTAACTAGGTGGTACAGGGTTGTTTTGATGATCTAATGAAAAAATACTGAACACTTTTTTTAATGAATTTATTTATATGTTATTCCCCCTTCAGTCTGAACTCTTTGAGGACAAGGCCTTTCTTTTGCCTTTGAATCCATAATTATTAACACATACCATTAATAGTTACTAAAAGGCAGGATGAAAGTATAATACACATTTATTAAATGCCTTGCATATGCCAGGCACTGTCCTAAGTATTCTATTAATATTATCTCATTATATTTTCAGAATAACCCTATGAAATAGGTGTTATTATCCATTTTTTTTATATTTAAGAAAACTGAGGCAGAAAGGTTAAGTGGCTTACTCAGTTACACAACTAATAAGTGATAAAACTGCATTTAAACTCAGGTTTTCCTGACTTGAATGTTTTGTGCCATCTACATTAGATTGCATCAACGTGAACTCGCTTCCTTCTCTCTATCTCTGTCTCTGTCTTTCTCCTCTCCCTCTTCCCCTTCCTTCCCCCCACACCTGACCACAGAAAGCACTTAACAGGAGAGGCAAGAAAGCAGTTGGAGTATTTACTGGTGGTGGAAGCCACTAGTAGCTATAGAGAGACATTCCAAAGGACCCCCGTACTAATACTGGGTACAAAACAGGGATGCATTTAACGGTTCTGTTGCCTTTTCTAAATCCTAGGTCCAAGGCCTCTGCCTTTGAGTCATAATAGAGTAGATACTGATCAGAGTAGCCAGTAACAGAATCTCTCCATATCATACAACTTTGGAAACACCAAAAAATCTACAAACTCCCAGAATGAACTGTAAGAACAGAAGGACATACATAATAGATCATATTCAGGCCAGTCATACTCCTCAGGAATGAACAGAGACCAGTTCTAACATAAAGTGCAAAGTTAAGAAGTAGAGTGAATAAGTGAGAAAATGGGAAGGAAAAAAAAAATCCTGTTCATAAAAAGTTGCTATAGTAAAAGAGAAGCCCAGCACACAAACTCAGAAGACAATGACCTGAAAACATCTATAAGTAAAGGTTCAAAGGGGGGGGAAAAGTAGATTGACACAAGCTCAAAGAATTCTTTCAAGAATTGGGGTGGAAGGGTAGCAAATGAATGATTTTTCAAAATAAAATAAAAGTGGTAGAGAAAAATGGGAAGATAAAAGATATGCAAAACATTCATGAAAAGAGAATTAACAGTATAGCAAAAGAGGCACAAAAATATTGACAATAATTGCTTAAAAATCACAATGTGGTAGAATTCTGGGAAGATGGCAGACAAGGTCAGAAAATCCTAACCTTTCCATATTTCTTCCACAAACAAAGCAAAATTGTATGTCAGGGCAAACATAGACTGGTGAAAAACAAATAAGACTGAGAACAGGGATCTTCCTGAGACAACCAGAGAAGACCCAAAGAAAGACCACGAGACTGAAGTTTGATGGTGTGAAGTGTAAACACTTCCAGTAAGTGAGGAATTCTAGGACTAGCTGGCTTCCCTGGGCAAAGGAAAGTGTGAAGGTAAGAGAGACCAAGAAATATCAAAACAAAACATAAAGAATGAGAACATGAAAAAATATGAAGCCTCTGAAAAAAATTAATAGATCTGGAGAACAGACAAAAAGAGAAACTATAAGAATAATTGGACTACCCCCCCCCCAAAAAAAAAAAAAGAATCTTAACACAGTAGTAATACAAGAAGTAATCAAAGAAAATTGTCCTGAAGTTTATGGAACACTAGGGATAAGTAGAAAAATAAAAAATCCACTAATCACCATCTCAAAGAGATCTTATGAGGAAAACAGCAATAGGTTTGCTAAATTTTGAAACCTTCAGATCAAAGAGAAAATAGCAAGAAACAACAACAAAAACCGATTCAAATACGCTGGAGCTACAGTTAGAATTGTGCAGAATTGTTGCTATCTTGAAAGATCACAGGTCCTGGAATAATGTTTATCAACAATCTAAAGAACTAAGCCTGTGGCCAAAAATTGCATATCCAGTAAAACTAATCATAATATTGAATGAAAAAACATGGACATTCATTCAGTGAGCTTGCAGATTTTCAGGACTTTGTCTCAATTAAATCTAACCTCAGTAGAAAATTTAACATATAAGGGTCAATATCAAAGATTAATTTCAGGAGACTCAACAGAACAAATAATTTGTTTTTTAATGAAAATGTGTAACATGTTTAAGATTGACATCAGTAGCTGGGTAGTTTAAAAGACAGATTGGGAAAGTGCCATGATCTGACTCATAAGCAAAACTGTTTAGAAAATTTTAAAACAGTAATTATGCTATATGAATGAAGTGCAGAGGAAGAACTGATATCAGTCAAGTGAGAAATCTACATCGTGTCAGCCATATTAGTATTATTTTAGATGTTTATGTGTATGTGCAAATGGGTGTGTGTGTGTGTGTGTGTGTGTGTGTGAGAGTGTGTGTATGAATATACCCATGCTTAGCTGTAGCCTGCCTGGAAGATGTGGGGAGATAAAAGGGGGAAGGGGGAAGAATGTAGAATGCAGAGAATAGAACTACATAGAAGCAGCAATAAGATGACAGTTGTGTATATAATCTCTATTAATGTGCTTTCTTAAAATGGAAATTTATTACATACTTTCTTTACGTCTTTTTTTGTTTTGTTTTTCCTATTTTATATTTAGTTTTAAATAAATATAAAAAAAATTGGCCAAATGATAAGAGAAACAAAAACTCTTTAAATATAAGAATTGTTTATATGGAAACTAATGACTCCATGAGACATTAAGTAACTATAAAACAAAGTTTAAAAAGGCACAGAAAATAGAAGATAATATGAAATGTTTCATAGAAAAAACTCCTAAAAAAAAAAAAAAAAAAGCTCCTGACCTTGGAAAATAAATTTAGGAGAGATAATTGAAGAAGGATGGATTATCTAAAAGACATGTTGAAAAATAAACAAACTCCACCAAAAAAAAAAAACCAAAAAAACCCAATCCCTAACCAGTGTAGTTCAGGAAATTATAATTTAGAGCCAGAGGGCAAAATAGAAAAATTAAAAGTATACACCATTCATCCTCTGAATGAAATCCCCAAACCTTGAATTGTTATAGCTAAAATCCCATGCTTTCTCAAATTAAGGAGAAAATATAAACAGGAAGAAATAACTTTGAATCCACAGTAATGATCATGTAAGATTTAGCAGCTTATTATTATAGAGGAATACAGGGCATAAAATATATTCTACCCATCAAAACAAATATAATCCTACTGGGACAAAATAAATATTTAATGAAATAGGAGTCTTTCAAGCATTCCTGATGAAAAAACTAGAACTGAAGAGAAAATTTGCATTCAGACAAAAGATTCAAACATAAAAAAGTAAATATGAGTGAGAACTCGTAAATAATTTAATATAAGTTTAGCTGTTTCATTTCCATATGGGAAGATGGTACATGTAATCTCATTATCATTCTGGGGCAGTTAGAAATAGTCTAATTAGAATGCATAGGTATGGATTTGCTTTGTTGGGATGATCACAAAAAAAGAATGGAAGGGTCAGAAAAGGATATATTGGAAGGAGGGGGAAGGGAAAGGATAATTGGTGAAAATTATGTAACATGCAACGGAGAGTTTTTACTACAGAGGAAAAGGGGGGGGGGAAGCAAGTCACTAGTTAAATAATATATGTTGAGTATAGATAATCATCTTGTCTATCTGGGAATTGGGAGGGGAGGATCTAGGAGTAATTACAGGGAGGACATATTAAGAAAGGGAGTTACTAGAAATAAAGAAGACTTTCAAGGAAGGGACAGGAAAAAAAAAAGAATAGAATCCAATCATAACTGAATGTGAATTGGATAAACTCACCCTAAAATAAGAGAATAGCAGAATCTATTAGAAACTAGAGTCCAACAATATGTTTGAAATAGAAAAACCTACATAGATTGAAGATATAAGAGCCTTGAATCTGCTATGCTTCAGCTGAAATGAAAAGGACAGAGGTAGCAATCCATGATCTCAGACAAAGCAAAAATAAAAGTCATTACAGGAAAGGACATTTTGCTTTTAAAAAGAAAAAAAAAACATAGAACATAAATTAATATATACACACTAATAATGTATAAATCTTAATGAAGGGGAAATTAAATAAGTTGGAGAATATAGACAAAAGTATATTGGAGTATCTCAATTTATTCCTCTGAGACCTAGGTAAGTCTAACCTCAAAATAAAAAAGATGGTGAAAATGGTAAAATTTTTAAAATTTCGTTATTATAGGTCTCTAGAGTATATTGAATGGAAATAGAAAGGAGTATATCTTTTTCTCAGCTCTTAGTACACTGCAAAAATTGACCGTGTTTTAGGGCATAAAAATCTTACAAACATATGGAAAAGCAGACCATAATTCAACGAATTACATTCAATAAAGGCCTGTGAAGTATAGGTTAAAAATATTTTGGAAACAGTCCAGCCCTAAAGAATGAGTGAATCAAAAGAATAAATTATGCAAGCAATAATTTCATTAAAGAACAATAACAATGAATTCATACTAGATTTTTTGTATGCAGGCAAAGCAGTACTTAGAGGAAAAAGTTTTATTTCTAAATGCATAGATCAATAGAATAGAGCAGATAAATGCTCTAGGCGTAGAACTAAAAAAATCTAGAAAAAGAACAAATTTATAATTCCAATTATATGCTCAAATGGAAATCCTAAAAATCAAATATAGGATTAATAAAGATTTGGTTTTGTTCTTATACAGTCCTTTTAAGTTATATCTGACTCTTTGTGATCCTCTGTGAAAAAAGATACTGGAATGGTTTGCCATTTTCTTCAGCTCATTTTACAGATTGAGGAAGAAAGTGAGGCAAATATGGTTAAGTGGCTGAATTTGAACTTAACCCTTCCTGACTTGAGGCTCAGTACTCTATTCATTCTATTACCTAACTGCCCTAAAATTTAACTAGGACCTGATTTTATGAAAAGACAGTTAAGATCAATAAATCATTAGTTAATTTCATTATTTACCAAAGAGAAAGAAGACAGCCAAATTACTTGCATAAAAAATGAAGGGTGAATTGCACTGCCAATGAAAATTAAATGAAAGCAATTTTATTTTGCCCAATTTTGTTACAGTATAAACCTGACAGTCTAAATGAAATGGATGCATATTTGTAGAAAATATAAAATAAAAAAACATAAAATACCCTGATTAACAGGAAAGGAATATAAAAATGCCATTTGAATCATAAACAATATATTGTAGAATTCTGGTTTTTAATCCATTCTGCTTCCCACTTCCATTTTATGGAAGAGTCACCTTATTTGTTTGTTTCTTTGTACAGGCAATTGGGCTTAAGTGATTTGCCCAGGGTCATACAGCTAGGAAGTGTTACCAGCTGTGTATTTCCCTCCTCTATATTTTCTCCTGCTTTCTACCCTCTCCCTCTTCACCAGTGTTTTGTTGCTGACCAACCTCCCTCAACCTGTCCTCTGTCACCCCTCCTCCCTTCTCTTACCCAAATCTTCCAGTGTATCTGCCTCTCTTCTGTCCAGCCCCGCCCTTTCCCCTTTCTCTTCCTATTTTCCTATAGGGCAAATTAAATTTCTATACCAACTGAATATGTATGGTTATTCTCTCTTTGAGCTAAAATTGATTAGATTAAACTTCTACTGTAATAGATCTTTTGTGCTTCTTCCTGTGATTTAATTTACCCCATTTTACCTCCCCTTTCCTCCTCTTGTACAAGCCTTTTTCTATCCCTTAATGTCTTTTTTCTTTGATAGCATCATATCAAAGTCAGTTTATATCTACACACTTTGTTTGCCCCCTCTAATTGCCGTAATAAAAAATACAGTTCTCAAGAGTTACAAGTATCTTCCCAAGTTGAGATGTAAACTTTTTTAAAATAAGATTTTTTAAAAATTTCTTTCCTGGGGCAGCTAGGTGGCGCAGTGGTTAGAGCACCAGCCCTGAAGTCAGGATGGACCTGAGTTCAAATCTGGTCTCAGACACTTCCTAGCTGTGTGACCCTGGGCAAGTCACTTAACCCCAATTGCCTCAGCAAAAAGCAAAAAAAAAAAAAAAAAAATTTCTTTCCTTTTTATCTTTCTGTGCTTCTTAAGTCCCATATTTGTAGATCAGCTTTTCTGTTTAGTTCTGGTCTTTTCAATAGAAATGATTAAAAGTCCCCTACTTCATTGAAGGTCAATTTCTTTCCCTCTAAGATGATGCTCAGTCTTACTGGGTAGATCTTGGTTGTAATCCAAGGTCCTTTGCCTTCCTAAATATGGTGTTCCAGGGTCTGATACTTTATTGTAGAAGCTGCTGAATCATGGGTATTCCTAACTATAGTTCTTTGATATTTGAATTGTTTTTTTTTTCCCTCTGGCAGCCTACCCAATATTTTTTCCTTGAGATTATAGTTCTGGAGTTTTGAAAGAGTATTTTTTGGAGTGATTGATGGATTCTTTCAATGACTGTTTTGCCCTTTAGCAAAAGTTCTAGTATATCAGAACAGTTTATCTTGAAGCATCTTGAAGAATGTTATCCAAACTCTTTTTGGTTGTGGCCGTCAGATAGTCCAATAATTTTTAAATAGTCTCTGCTGGATCTTTCCAAGTCAAAACCGTTTTTCCAATGAGGTATCTTATATTTTCTTCTATTTTTTCATTCTTTTTAATTTCATTGATTCTTGATATCTCAGAGTCATTAGCTTTGATTTGCTCAGTTCTAGTTTTTAATGTATGATTTTCTTCAGTTAACCTTTGTATCTTTTCCATTTGATTAATTCTACTTTTAAAGGTGGTGTTTTCTTCAGTGGATTTTTTTTTTTTTTTTTTTTTTTTGCATTTGACCAGTTATATATTTTTTTAAGTAATGGTTTTCCTTTTCCAAGCTATTGACTCTCTCTTGCAAATCTCTTGTTTCTTTTCCCAGTTTTCCTTCTGCCTCTCTTATTTTATTTTTAAAATACTATGCCTCTTTGGGCTTGAGACCAATTCATATCCCTCTTTAAGCTTTCACATGTAGGCATTTTGTCCTTTTCGGAGTTGTTGTTTGGGTCTTCCCTGCCTGTGGTTAAGTTCTTTTCTGTTTCTTGTTCATTTTCTTTCTTTTTTCTGTTTTGTGACTCTTGAGGTTGACCTCTGCTCCTGGGGCACAGGGGTCACTACCCCAAGCTTCTTGTGTAGCTCTGGACCTAGATTTGAGCACAGAGTCCCTTGTGTTTGGCATCTTGCTCACAGTGCTGGGGGTAGCCTGACTAGTCCCACCCGTTGTTGCCTAGTTTCCAGGATTGGCAATTTGCCCTCTGAGTTGGGTTTGGAGGCTGCCCCACTGGTTTGCTGAACTACTGTTTTACTGATGAAGATTGAGGGTCTCAGTTGCTGATGTGCTGTTATTAAAACCCTCCCACTGGTTCTCTTCAACACTGATTGAGCTTGGCTGAACACCCCTTTCACCCTGGTGAGACTGACTTTTCTTGAAGTCCTTCCAAACTATCTTGAACTGAAGAGTGGTTTCATTTCGTCTCTTCTTAGGTTCTGCCTTCAACTGTTCAGAAACTTGGTTTCATGTGGTTTTTGAGGGAAATTGGGAGAGCTCATGTTTTTTCCGGCCTTCACTCTGTCCTCTTGACTCTGCCCCTGGAACATTCAAATAGGGAATTTTCAGGAGAAGAAATTAAAACTAAATAATTACATGAAGGAATGTTCCAAGTCACTAATAATCAGAGAAATGCAAATTAAAACTAACTCTGGGGTGCTACTCTACACACAATAGATTGGCTAAGGCGATTGAAAAGGTAAATGACTGGGTCAGCTAGGTGGCGCAGTGGATAGAGCACCAGCCCTGAAATCAGGAGGACCTGAGTTCAAATCTGGTCTCAGACACGTAACAGCTGTGTGACCCTGGGCAAGTCACTTCACCCCAATTGCCTCAGCAAAAAAAGAAAAGAAAAGGAAAATGACCAATATTAGAGTCATAATAATCCCTTACGAGAGAATAAATAAATAAATCTCTCAGGATATTAAAGAAATAAGAAAAAGACTTGTGAAAATACATTTATTGAATCTCTTTTCATGATAACAAAATTGGAAAGTGAAGTGACTTCCATCAATTGGGGAATACTAAACAAGTTAATAATATAATTGTGATGAAATATTATTGTGCTATTAGAAATGATGAGTTATATAATTCCTGAAAAACCTAGGAAAATTTACTTGTGATAGAAAGTTATGCAAGCACAACCAGAAGAACACAAAAACTATTTTGGCAATAATCATCAACTGCATTAGCTGATATTTTATATAGATAATGTTTTATTGCCTATAAAGTACTTTACATGTATCATTTAATTAGTATATGTTGCTTCAGTATAATTTAAAAAGTTAAACATGTGCTTATTGAAAGTTTATAACTTGCCAATCACCTCCCACAATTATGATGAATTGTAGGGAAAAAAATTTAGTTGCATGATTAGATTAAGAAAAATAGAAATAATTTTGTTTGCTCTGACAGATTTCATGGTTAGTGTTATTTCTGAAGATGAGAGTGTCATTAAAAATATTAATCCCACACGGATTTCTATGAAAATGTGGAAACTCACAGGCAGTGGAAACCGACAACCAGCCAATGTAAGTCATTAGTAAAATACTACTTATATATATAAAGAGAATATTTAGAAATATTAACCTAATTCTACTCTATTGATAGTTCTAAAATAAAGCTGAAATATTTGGGTATTTATTTAATTTTTAACAGTTATCCATTTATTTATTTATTTGATTTATATTTGATTTATATATTTGATTAATGCCATCTCTTAGAAGAGCAGCTTCTATGAAAACTCCTAAACATCTCCTAAATAAACTGACTTTGTAGGAAGAGGAAAAATGGCAGTTGCTGCATTCTGGGGAGAATACTTCAAGAAAATAGGTTTTATTTCTTCCCAGTGATTCATATTTTTTAATGAGTTTATCATGTTATAGAGCAAATACAGTCCAATCCTAATGTCCATCTCAATAGTTACCTGTATTTCTAGCCATTTTTCTCTATTAATTTATATTTTGTCTTGATTATAAGCAACCTTCACCTTGTAGCCGTTTCAGAAGGTTACTGTTTTAACTTCTTGAATTAGAGAAGAAATATATTTACCTTGTGTTGGTTTTTCAGTCATTATACCTATGTATTAAAATGGAAAACATTAAGTTTTTATAAATTATTATTACTTGAATCTTGTCAGGCTAGAAATTGAAGTTGCATATTTATATAAAGTTATTTAATATAGTCATTGTTCCATTGGTTTTAAAAAATGCATTTTAAATGCATTTTGTTTTAGTGGTACTGTTCAGAATTATGTTTTACATATAGAGTATCCTTAGTGGCATCATCTAAATTGTCTTCATTTAAATTTTTAATATTAGCTATAGCATTTGAAATTTCTGTTTTTCTCCTCAGGTAGAAACTTTTAATTGTAGTAAAATAAAGGATAATGACAAGGAAGAGGGCTTCTTTTATTTCAGGTATTTCTCATTTATTTTTATAATTTGTTAATGAATAAATGTTACAAATTCTTTATTTTTAAAATATTTTTCCCACCCATGGAAAATATTCCATGATAGCAAGTTTAGGAATTATTGATTTCCTTATAATTTTATTTTCAGTTTTTTACATGAAAGAAAGAGCAGTAGGAAAAAAATTTAAATATGGGGGCTACTTTTATCTGTACCTGATTAGTGTTCATAACTGTCTTACATATAGAGAAAAAGAATAACTTCTATATTATTATAGGGGACCCTAAAAAATGTTCTAAGTCAGCTAGTATTTATTAAACACTTTTCATGTGCCAGGTACTATGCTTAATTTAACATTGATGTTAAAAAGAAATCTCAATACGGTCTATGCAAAGAGCATACATTTGATGGGAGAAGATAACATTTAAGTATCTATCTACATAGAAATTGTAGAGAGAGGAGATGAAGAAAATCTAAAGGAGCAAGGTATTAGCAAGTTAGAGGATCAGGAAAGACCTACAGAAGGTGGGATTTGAGCTAAATCGAGATAGAGGGGTAGAGGGGCATCTCAAGTATTCTGTAATTGGGAGACAGTGTCAAAGCATAGGTAGAGGCAGGATATGAAAGATTGTGGTCAAGGAAAGTGTTGTGAGAAGAGGGAGCAAGAAATACTCTAGAGAGGAAGGGAAAAGCCAGTTTATAAAGAGATTATTTAAATGCCATAGGAGTCAGTATTTGATCTTGGAGGCACTATGGATGGGGAGTGTGACTTGATCAATAATATGATTTGGAAAAGTTACTTTGACAAGTAAGTTTGGGTTGGATTGATTTGGGGAAGTCTTGAGGTAAGGAGATCAGTTAGAGCAATGGGGAAGTGAAGAGGAAGAAGGTGAGGAGGAAGAAGTACTAATTGAGATCTCAGAAGAAGCTGACTTGATCCAAGCAGATCGTGTAATTGAAGAGGAAGAAAGTAGATAATGGAGCTGTTCAAGAACTGGCTAAAATGCTGTTGACTATGAGATTGGACAACTATGGCCAAGTAGCACCTGAGCAGGAGCGATGGGAGTCTGAATTAAGATTGCTTCTGTATGAAGGGAGAAAAGTGAGATTGCTAACAGTTTGAAATGGAGGGATGCTTGAGAGTGAGAAGTGAGGGATAGCATTGATGTTGTGAAGCATGGATGATGGACTGGAAGGGAATTGGTACACAACAATAATGGGAAAGTTTAAAGGAGGGGAGAAGAGTTAATAATATTGAGTTTGATTACACCTATAGGTTGTTTAGTTGTAAAGGTCCAAGAGCAGTTTAAAATGAATGATTAATTTAGCAGACAGTCTAGATTTGCATATATAGGATTTGGGAATCATCAGTGTAAAGATGATCATTGAATTGATGGAAATTGTTGAGATCAAGTAGGGTAGAAAAGAATGAAAAAGAAAAGAACCTAAGATTAATAGAGTAGAAAAAAGTGCATACTTGGAAGCCTGAGTCTGCCTTTCTTGCCCGGGAAGCATTTTTATAAAGTAGGATTTGTTTTAAGTTGTTAGTACATTAGAAAAAAGAACAGTAGTTGATGTTTAAATTGGATAAGGTACACCAATATGACTTTTTTTTTCTTTAATTTTATTATTCATGAGTTCTAAAAATGTAAACTTGGAGAAAAGGTAAGAAACAAAATAGGAAAGATCAAACAAATTCCATGGCTTGAAAAGTACAAATGTTTATTAAGATATTCAGGGATTTCATTTATTTCACAAAAATATACTAGCAGAATTTTAAATCATAGGAAGAATTTTTTAATTTCTCAAAATTATTCACCCTGATTTTTCAATTTTGTGTTTTTCTACAACCTGAACAAGAATGTTTCCCTTCTAAAATAGATTTTTCTCCAAGAAAAATGGAAGGAAACATTTTGAAGAATCAACACATATCAACTAAAGTTAAACTTTTACTCAATTCCCTTTTATGGATTTTAGAAAAAGAAACACATAAAATTTAAGTTTTTCTTATTTAACTTTGAAATATTTTTATCTTTTTAATTAAGGGATAAAGTGATTCCAAACAAAGTGGGCAGTTACTGCATCCAGTTTGCCTTTATGGTTGACAAATCTACTGTTCTCAACAGTGACCAGGTTTGTCTTTAGTTTTTACATAGTACAATGTAATATATTTTATGTATATTATCAATCTAAAATATTCTTAAATTTAGGAAATGATAAAATATACTTTGTTGTATCCTGTACATTTGATTTGAGTCATAAGGCACATTAGAATTATGGATCTCAGCATCTTGAATTTGTTAAGAATCTAGAATGTATAAAACAATGAATATAAAAATACTGTATGTAACAATTTTTTTTTTTTAATTCTGGGTAATAAAGTACCAACTAATAATCTTTTGGATAACATTTTTGTTTATTTGTAAGTAATTGAAAATGTCAAATGATTAAGTTACTTTGTAAATATCTTAAACTTTGCATTTTCTCTTATTATAAAACATTAGAAATATAAGCTTTAGGAATCACTAGTTAATACATTTAAAACATTTTAGTAGTTTTTAGAATAATTTTTTTGGGTTTTGATGTCAAAAATTTTATTTTTTTGTATTTTTAAAAATATTTTAATTGAATAAATGTTAGAATGTCAAAAAATTGTTTCAAATTATTGTTTCATTTGTTAACTCTAACATGTATACATATGTGAGCATACTGTTAATCAGATTGTTTTCCTTTTCTAAGATTTTAGTTGATGTCATACCTAATGAACCAATCAAGTTAATTCCTGAATGTCTGCCTTCTACTCCGGCCGTTTCTAATGTTCCACCCATTGCCAATAGGACCTTAGTAAAAGACCTGTGCCTCAACATCGTGGTAATGCTTGCATTTTACAAACTTATCACAAGATAATTATACTTGGTCTTAATGTTAGATGTGTTGAAAAGAGGGTATGAGGTTTTTAGACTAAGATTATCATTCTTTTTCTGAAAGAACAGTTTGATGGTGTTACGATAGTTCAGTGACTTTTGATTATCCATTCTTAGACATATGCAATTTAAAACTATCAGGTAATTTTAAAATCATTATGTTTGACTTAATAAAAGTGGAGTTTGGGGAAACTTAATATGATAGCTATAGTAATCTTTTATTCAGCAATAATTTATTTGCTAATCTTAATTATCTTGTTCAAAAAAGCAAAGAGCCAACATGTTTATGAATGAGAAAACCTATCTCAAAAAAAAAGACATTGTACAGTTGATGAACAAAACTCATATTTTATCATAGGAGAAACCCTGACTGAAGGTTTCATTTACTATATGTAGGGTCTTGCCTCAGTCAAGATTTTAAAAGATATGGGTGTGGGTGTGTATAATTGAATAAGTTTTATTTTAGGCACAGGTTCTAATAAACTAAGCTTATGTGGTTTTTAGATTTAGCTAAGTGGTTTTTCCAACCTGTATCATTATAAAAAGGCAGAAACTGTGAGTTGATTGTGACTGATAACGGTTATAATAGCCAGCTGTGGAAGAGACAGAAAAACCCATAGGAAGCATACAAGAACTGAAATGGCCTCATAATCTTTAGGCATTTATTGAAGTATATAAAGTATATAATGAAGTATATAAAGACCAATAGACCTCAGTAGCCCTTCAATATTAAACTAAAATATTAGATGTATAGTACATTTTTGAGGGATTTTTACCTCAGATCAACATTGTTCTCAAAAGTTGATCAGTCATAACCTCAGCAATTTAAAATATTTAATTATATACAACAGTTCATTTTGCAATATTATTATTGCAATAATCTGATGTTATAGAAATTCATTTTAGTATTATTAGAATTTGGTCATCATGTATCAACTTGATTGCTGGAAGAGTCCAAAAGTATTTTAGGGTAGAGTAGTTTTGTCTTAAAATTGTTGTCCCAGCCATTTTGTAACCAAGCTGGAATCATTAATTATTTATTTAACATTTAGTATAAAGTTCTTCAGTTTCAGTTCTGGATTACACATGTTAATGATGGAGAAGAATGGTTCTTATATTCCTTAAGTTATTCTTTTTCTTCTTGTGTTTGTATTTGTACCCTCAGATTCATCTAGATATCAAATAAAACTTGAAATCTCTTGAAACCCCATACTATGAAGAACAGGCTCATGAGTAGCTGGAAATTTGTCCAATATCCTGTTCTGTATTTATGCTTCCCACTCATATTGATGTTGGCAGCATTATTGCTTGTAGAATTTTTAAATGTGAGCAGAGTTGCTTTTTGCAACATAGCTGATTATTACTTATCTTAGGAGCAGAAGGAGATAATTCCTTTTTAATTTAAAGGTCTATCTTGATGGCTAAAACTGGTTAAATAAAAAGGACCTTAATAAAATCACCCTGAATACTTCATACAGAGTAAGAGTCACCACAAGTGATAATCTATTTCAGTTCCACAAACATACCTTAAGTTCCTCTTATGTGGGGAGTGTTATGTGCTCTGCCATAGGGATTCAAGAGTTTCTGCCTTCAAGGAACTTAATTTCTATCTAAGAAACTGTGTATTGTGAAATAAGCGGTTAGATATAATTAGACTGAATAAGAACTAAGCTTTTTTCCTCAAATTGTTTAGTTTTTGTGGCAATACATAGGGTAGCTCCTTGTATTTATCTATACTTAATTTTAGAGTAGAATCATTCATGCTCTATTTGATTCACTCTTGAACACAACATGCAGAAGATGTTGACAGATTTTATGCTACTGCTTGCCAGTACTTTGCCTATTGGCATTTTTCTCACAAAGTCTTCAAATTTCCTCCATATAGAATATCAGTTTACATATTCAGAGTATGTATGTACATATATTAAATATTTATGCATAACATGTACATATTACATAATAACTGGTACCATTTGATGATGGATGTTGCATATATATCTGTTAAATTTTTTTTTCTATTTTGTAAAGCTAATAATCCATTAACAAGTACTATGCTTTGCCAATCCTTCTCAATACTTAACAAATATTATAGTATACTAGTAGTATCAATATGCAGTAGTTGTCAGTGAAAAAGTTAGTATCTGTTATTGGATATCAATTTTTTTTTTCCACTCTTCCTCATTTTTTTGCACCTAATTTTTACCTAGAATGATTCTGTTAAGTCACAGACTGTATGGTAGGCTATTATTACTAATGTAAATATAAAAGGATAAATAAATCATTTTAAAGATTTTCATATCAATATTTTTCAAATTTATTCATAAAGCTTTTCATAGGATCGTGGACTTTGGGCTGACAAGAACCAAAGAAATTATCTTGGGTTCCACTACCAAACCTTATGCCCCTAACTTAGCAATTAAAGATCCTCTGCCTTATGTAGGTTAAGTGATTTTTTGCCAGACTGATTTTCTTTCTCCTTCTCAATAAGTTCAGTGGTACCCTATTAACCTTTAGGTCACTTGTTTGGTCCCTCAGCTACTAGTGCTTTCTTCTCCAAAGATTACCTTGTATTTTTTTTTTTTTTTAAACATCTCTCTCTCTTTGCTGTCTCAATGGAATGTGAGCTCCTTGAGTGCAGATGTATCACTTTTGTATTCTTAGTATCTGGCATAATACCAAGTATACGGTTACTTTTTTTTAAATGATTGTTTATTGATTGAATAAATACATATGGATAGTAAAGAGTAGAATAGCAGATCTAAATTCAGTATTCTTTTCATTCCATCACGATGTTTTTTTAACTTTGAGTCCTTGTTATCAGTACTCCAATGAAAGAGTACAGTTCTTGACTATATTTGACAGAAAATTCAGTAAAGGAAAGGAGTGAAGTAACTGAGCTCCCAGAAAGGTGGTGTTAGCATTGTTAGCATTGATAGGTAAATTTAGAACCCCAGTTTTTGTATAGTAAATTCAATATCATTTTCTGGCATCGCTCTATGCTTTTTTCATTCCTTTTAAAGTAGTTTTTTATTTTTGTTTTTTATGTTTAGACTATGAAAACCAGAAGGGCAAATAATTAATTAAGGATTGGTGTACCACACAAAATTCAACATATCTTGGACTTGTATGTTTCTTTGCATATTTTTATTCCCAAAAGATTATTCTAATAAATTAGGACTTTCTTTCTCTCTCTCTCTCTCTCTCTCTCTCTCTCTCTTTTTCTCGTCTCTCTTTTTAAATTTAAGGATGAACACAATAATCGCACTGGGACTGATTTGATTGGCAAGATAATTGCTAAAATTAAAAGTTCTAATGAAGAAGATACTGAGATTCCACTTTTTAATGGGAAAGTTAGAATGGTTGAATTTCCATTTATCAAAGGATCAGCTGAAATCAAGGTAATTTTTTTACTAATAGTTCATGAGATTTTTATTAGTATCTCTAAATTTACTTTATCTGATCTCTGACCTCTTCTATAAAGCTATAACCAAAACAAAGAATTTTTTTTTAAAAAAAAAGAAAAAAGTCAGCACAATCTATTCTTGACAAATCAACAGGTGTGGGACACTGCTTATGTATTCTTGAAAACATAAGCAGTGTCCCACACCTGTTGATTTTCTACTACTGAAAAGAACTTGGTGGAAGAGATATCTTCTCTTAATCTCTTCTTTGGAGCCAAATTTTTTTATATATATATAATGTAAATCTTGTGCAACATTGTTTTTTGATTGTTTTGTGGTAGGTATGTCTTTTCATTTACATAGCTCTATTTTCTCTTCTCTCCCCTTCTCCACATAAAGATATATACACATATATGACATGTATGTATGTATATATGTGTACATATATACATATACACATACATACACGTTTCTCTGCACAAATTTATACTGTTATACTTCCCAGTATTAGTCATATTCCTCGTATCTTGTGGCACAGTAATATTAAATATTACCATATTGGTATGCTTGTCATCCTAGATCCCTTCCACATTAACTATTTCCATCTTTTATCATTGCCAGTTTTCTGGATGCAAGCATATCAATACTTTTTTACATGGTAATTCAGGCAATGTGCCATCATCATATAGAACATCTAAATCAATGAAATTACATCCATTTTTAACTTGAATATATGTATTTTTTAATGTATTAAATTGATAATTTTTAGAAGTCAGCACTGTGTAGTGCAAGTCCTTGAATTTCTATTTCTGAAGTAGTTTCTTAAGATTTAATTATTAAGTTATAGACGAGCTATGATCTATGTTCTTGGAAAGAGTCCCTATACTGACAAAATTATAGATAATGTAGTAACTTATACTTTTAACATGGGGAGAAATGTTATGTTAAGATGCTATTTTTTATGTAACAGTTTTATTCATAATCTTGTATTGTTGCAATGCTGATAGTTCTAATCAAGATTTTTTTAAAAATAGCATAACCAAAAGGTTTTGTATCTTTTGCCATTGCTTTTATACTGATTATTTCTTTATTGTCAATTTATGGGTATTTATCAAGTCTTCC